>SKCR01027698.1:0-301188 GCA_019454045.1 Zanthoxylum bungeanum
ACTCCAGGGAAAGAGAGCCGTGGGAGGGGGTTAGTGGTTCATAATACTCAATCGACCCATGATCACTCTCATGTTCCATCGATCTATGATACCTAAATTAAGAAATTGCATGTGGCATATCATCGTTATATTTCCCACACTGTTGATGTTCAAGCTGATGGTCATTCTTGATTTAGAGCAATAGTCGCATTAACCGAGTATGGCGAAGAAGCTTGGGGTCAAGTATGATGCAACCTTATTGAAGAGATTAAATAAAATAAGGATTTATATGATTGACTTTATCCCTTAAAGGACTGGGCAGACAATCTATTTTACTTACGAATTTTTTCTAGTAGCCAGTACCAGAAGTATATTGCATGAACTCGATAAGTTTAGGAATTTTCATCGCATCAATGTCCAATCTTGTATTGTATACATTTGGTGAGAATATTTGGAGTTGCTATACTCACTTGCCATTAAGGTCTTCTGCAGTTCCAGACTAAGAGCGTCAAGAAATAGTTATTGCTCATGTTGTCAGACATTTCGTGCAAGTTTTCTTACACCCTTATTACCCTACACCACCCATCCCAAAGTGGTGGTGAGAACATTCATCGTACGAAGCTAAAGTATATGCCACTCATTATACGATACGTAATCAATTATGGTACAAATTATTGAGTATATCACCAAGTGCGCAAGAAGGAGATTTTGGAGGCAACATAGATTATAATTTGTGTTTTTATATTTTTAAGTTAACTTTTTATATTATTACTTGTACTGTTATTTTAAAATCTACTTTTCTAATATATAAGGGAACATTTGTTGGAGTTGGTGCTTGGAGTGCCAATCCGAATTGTACATTTTATTATTTATTAATAAAATAACTATATTTTCATTTCATACCTTATTAATGGTATTGTTATTATGCGTATTAGATTGATGTATAGATATGCTTAGAATGACATCAAACTTAGAATAGTCTTGTAATAATACTAGATACTAGGTGGTCTGATATTGAGATAAGTATTACTATTATAAATTATTCTTAAAGTATATATATTCCTAGTCATTATTTTTGGAATACGGTTGAATTCCTATAACCTATAAGACTAGCACATGTCGTATATTGGTATTGGAGTTCCAATGGTTTAACCAGTTGAACCATATGCAAGGGCAACTCGTATAGACATGTGGGTATTCGATGGAGTGAATACTGAATGCCTCATAGGTGATTCTTAATAGTTGGAAGTACACACCACCGTTAATAGAAATTTCCTTGAGTCGAGTAACATATGTAATCCTTTGACTATAGGATAACATTGATTTTATGTGACATCATCCCCCATTTGATGCCATGTATGTCAGAAACCTTTCATAGTCTGGCCTCTAGATGTTCGTTGGGTGTGGACCGATGTACTCAGTAATCAAGTGCGAAGCAAGATAGGATCCGTTGGCCCGTATGTGTACCATAAGAGGTTTAGGTATCCATGTGATTAAAGTCATGATTCTTAAAGCTTTGGCCAAAGTCGATCACCTAAGGTGGATCACATCAGTTATGAAGAATCATGGACATGTCGACATGAAATGTGCGTCTCGGTAACTTGATGGTGTATTCAATGTTTCCTAAGCACAACTCGGATAGCTTATGATGGAGGGATTGGTAAACATATGTGATGACCTTGGCTTTTATAGTTCGGAAAAATCATTCGTTTTCTTCGCGAATTCGGAGGTGGCTAAATTGCGTACATATTAGCTAGGCTTATATGACGAACGTGTCTGAACTTAGAGAGTCCCAATATGAAGTGTACTCATTGAGCACTTGGGTAACCGATTAATCATCAACTAAGATAATCAAGTATTATTGGATAACATTGATTATTTACTTTGACCTAATTTGATTAATTCAATAATTACACAATGGCTTAATTATAAAATCATAATTATCTCTACTATTTGAGGATATTATGGTAATTGTAAATGTGTAATAATAAGTGGTTTTGGCTTGATTTAATTGGATTAAATCAAAGTGGGAAACATTGAACTAATCCATTACCTAATATTTGGCTTGATTTAATTGGATTAAATCAAAGTGGGAGATAATGGAGATTAGTCACACCTAATTATACATCTTTGGGAAAATTAGATTAAGCCCACATAAAAGTTGATTTCAACTTTTATTAATTTAAAATTACCTAAGTTTTGCTATAAATAGCAAGCTTTAAGAAGGTTTTAATTAAGCAAAGCTCAAGCTTGAGAAAGCTAAGTATAAGAAATTATTGGAGAAATTAGCCTAAGTTAAAGAAGTGTTTAGAAAAACTTGTGAGGTCTATATAACATTTCATTTAGGAGAACTCAAGATTAGATCTTGAATGGGAGGTTTCTAGCATTGGAATCAAGATTGGATCTTAAAGTGAAGCTTGCAAACCTTGGAAGTTCTCCAACCATTTCAACAAAGAGAAAAAGATTGAATCTTTGCATCAAATTTGCTAGGTAAGTTTGAACTTCTCTTAAGCTATGTTATTTTATGTATTGGATGCATAATTACGTAGCTTAATGTTGAAATAAGGCTAAAAACTTTTGTTAGGATGCTTTAGAAGTATAAACACAATATGCTTGTTAATTAGGTCAAAGATGTTCATGTTGGACATAAAACAATTAAGAAGAGTTTGGAACTCTATATTTAAGCTTAAGAGCTATGACTACCATTCTAGAGTCACTTAACCACCTTTGGGTGACCTAGAATTGTTCATGAGTCATTTCATTGTGGGATTATATTTTGGGTTGTAATTTGATTCAAAGAAATGTGTATATATATTTAGAATACATATATGTTTATTTCATAACATATGTTGTGGTAGGTTTTGAAATTAAAATTATTTTGGGTGATTTTAAAAGTGTTTAGAATTAATAAAAAAATTAAAAAAAATAAAAAGCTTTGCACTCCGCCAAAAGGCCGAGACCAAGTTGCTCAGGCAGCATGCTACGGAAATAGCATGCTGCTTGCACAGCATGCCTAGACCCGAGTAGTTGCACCCCATTGTCCGGTTTTTATCCCGATTAATTTTTTTTCCGGATACAGATTTATTTCTGATTTTTCCTAAACACTTGAAAAATAGAATATTATATTTTATTATGTTTTAAAATACACCCTTGCTAAATATCCATGGGTTAGAACCACTTCCGCTGCGCGGGACACCGATTCGACCCTAGGGGTTCCAGATTTGCCCAACACATTTTCTATTATACATAAGTAGTGTTAAATAAATTTAAAAAGAATCAAAAAAATTAAATGAATAAATAAACACAAAATAAATAACAATAAATAAGAAATTCGTAATATTTATTAAACAAATTAAAAAGAATAGAATGAGTAGCATGAAACATGACCCTGAAAATCCATGGTTGCATACGTGAATTAGAAAGCTATAATTGAGATCCATAACATGAAAACATAAACTGAAACATAGTCGTAGACTGTACACATGATTATGTAAGCATGGTTAAAATCTGTATAACATACACTTGTAAGCGCACTAACTTGTGAGCATGACTGGAAACTTTAAACATGCAGAACTGACACTTATACCATGACCCGGAAAACAACAACATAACTTGAAAGCATGACCTGAAAACTTAACATGACTTGATAACTTAAACATTATTAAAAACCATAATCATGTATGTAAAATCGAATCATGGCTTGAACATTATAAACTTGAATGAGAAAACTATGAAGATGTCTGTAATTGTAAACCGTGGAATGTAATCATAATTGAGAGCCATAGATCATGAACTGAGAACATAATTGAAACTGTAGCGTAAACTGAAAAGTGAAATGTGAATTATAAACTAGAAAACATGAATATAAATTGTAAACTAATCATCGTAACTGCAAAGCATGATTGTAAACTGAAAACTTAAACTGTAAGCCTGAACTAAAAATATAGTCATAAGATCCAATAACAAGAAAGCTTACATATGCACATCGGGATTGGAACATCTCATTCACATCGCCATATGCATTGGGATTGGACCGTCACCATCACATACTCTTACACACATTTTAAATCGTGAAAACACATGTATCATAACCTCGGGGTGTGAGACCTACTTAACGAGACCTAGCACCTCGTAATCAGGAGAACATGAACATGAATATTGTTGGGATATATTCCATAGAGCTTTATGTAATGTGTAAACGAAAATATTTATTTGAAATAAAAGATGCATTATTCTTGTATCAATTATTTGATTTAAATTGCATATTGTAAATTGTCTAGTTTTCCTTTGATTACTTATATACTTTCAAGCTTAGTGTATGAGTGTCATACATAAGAGGATTTAAGTATGAAATTAGTAATCTAAAATAGTCCATATAGAGTAAACAAAGCGGACACTTTGTTTGTGGTTTTTCTATAGTTGCGGTCCATTGAATAAATGTATGACGATCTTTATCCGGGATCGTCCATGTGGTGACATGAGAATGAAGGCAACCTATATGATGTGATCATATAGGACTGGACCCATATAGAAATGAATTTTTTATAATATCCGTTAAATAGAGTGTAATATCCCGAATATTATTCAAAATGATTATGGTAGCTTTCCGAACTGAAGTTTAGAATTTGGAACTAAACGATATTCGGAAATAAGAATTTATGTGTTGGAAAATAGGTTGGAATATTTTTAAGTGCAGTTTCGTCACGTCGGAAAATATGTCGTTTCGAGAACCAGTTACGTGATTTTTGATTTTATTGTTATACGTCTAACAGTTTCTTGTTTCGTCTATAAAAATAGCAAATAAACATTGATTGAGCTGATTCTTGAACAATTGGACTCGTTTAACAACTTTCGTATTGAGAACTTTTTGAAATTTTCATCAGAAGGGCTTTAAAAATGTAAATTTCTGAGGAAGCCCCATGATATGGGCCTGATTACAAATTTGTTGGGGTCCAATTGTAATTTTTGAAAACTTTCATATATATACCTGAAGTTTCCATTAATTGCAAAAAATGGCATAATTACACAAAAGAGCCACTTGCCCCCCATACACCCAAATCACTCGTAAGCCACACTCTGGCCACCGCCGACCGACGCACCACCACAGAAAGATGTGCCACCCCCACCCCAATGTAATATCCTGAGTTTTTCGGAACAGTGCCGGAAGATTTTTGAATTAAAGTTAAGGACTTGGAAAGGGATGGAAATCGAAAATAAGAGTTTCTGTGTTAGAAAATAGATCGAAATATTTTAAAGTGAAGTTTCGTCGCATTGGAAAACGCATGATTTCGAAAACTGGTTGCGCGATTTCTGATTTTATCATTATCTGCATAAAAGTTTCTTGTTTCAACTATAAAGATGTAAACAAACTCCGATTGAGTTTATTTTTGAACCATCGGACTCGGTTTTCTGAGGCGAACAACTTTCATGTTGAACACTTTTCGAAATTTAAATCAGAAGGGCTTCAAAACTCTAGATTTTTGAGAAAGTTCCATGACCTGGGTCTGAATGTAATTTTCGGGGGTCTGAATGTAAATTCCAGAAACATCTCTATATATACCTCTAAGTTTTAAGAAATTGCAAAATTGGTATGAGCTTCCCAGCCTCTCAACCCGACCCCCTCCTTATGTTTTGGGTTGAGCTTGCATCGGTGGCCAGCCGGCCACCTCCGGCCTGCGCCCAGTCATAGAAGGGACAGTCGGCTCACCCCTACCACTAGTTGCCAGCAGCCGGCCAAGGGACGCCGGAATTCGACGAAACCGAAGAGAAATAGGCGCACACATGGGTTTATCGATCTCGGCTCATTGCTTCGTTTCACGGCCCAAGCCACCCCCCAAATCGAAGCTCTCAGATAGTACTACGAGATAGCATTGATGATTTTTCCAATTCCTGCACATTTGCATGCAAAATAAGGGAGGGAGATTTGGATGAATAGTGACCCACAATGAACAATAGCTACGATTGGAATTTAGTCGATTCCAGCGCGTTCGTAGGATCGTTTGGAGTCTGAATATGCCCTTCGGGTCTCGGTAAGACCTCCCGGTAAAAATCCGTAAATTTAAAGTTTTTTGCGAATATATCCAGTAGCTTCGTAGAGTAGAGTATTGATATAAATTCAATCTTTTGAGTATTAGTATATCGAATATGTATATCTAGTAGAATCCGAGTGAAAACAAAACAAGTTTGATTGATTCGATAGAATATGCTAGTTTTTGATAAAAGTGGGCTTTTGCATATAATGATGTGTTTTGATTTTAACGAAAGCTATGGGTTATATATGATGTTACGAAAAATGTTTGGATAAATCCAGGTAGGTTTGGAGGGTTCGGAACCCTTCCGTAGCGTTTGCAGAAACATTTTCGGAAGATTTTCTAAAAATGCGTAAACCGGTAATTTAAGTTAACTGATGACTTGAGTTAGTTTATAATGATGTTTTAAGACTATTGAAATAGAAAGTGTTGAAATCAAACTTGTTTGGGTCGTCCCGGAAAGATCTGGCACTTTGTCAAAGTTAAGTCGAGAAATTCATAAGTTGCGATTCTAACAATATTTTTCCATTTGTTTTAGAAAACTTGACTAAGACCTGGAGTGCTCGTGAAGCCAGGTGAGTAACCCATGCGACGAGAACCTGAATTGGTGAATTCGTGTTTTAAATATTTATATATACATAAACGTATATACATAAATATAAACGACTAACGTGTTAGGATAAGAGAACATTTAAGAGGCGATTTTGAGTACGGGGTGCACGATTACATATAGTTAAGTTTATCGACCGCCACAGGTATGAATGTTTGTTAATGTTTTGATTTGAAGTGAAATGTTTGATGAGCATAATGTCTATGTGTATGTATAGATGTACATAAGGGTATGTACTTGTAATGATATGATAACGTGTAAGTAAATGAATAAGTAAATGTACAAGTATATGAACATATATTTGTATATGTGTTTGTTGATAAGGTATGTATAAGTTTGTTATATGGAATCTAAAAATGGGGCAAACCATGATTTCTGATTTGACATTAGTTATGTATGATTATGGTATATGAATAAGTAGCTATTGTTTATATATGCGATTTATTTGTATAGAGATTGAAGAGGTTAAACATGATAAGGAATGAGTATAACCCAAACACTTTTTAAATGAATATATGTAATTAATAAGTTTTATATCAAAGGTTTCCAGATAGAAAATAGGAAACTAAGTATGTTTGTTTGATAAATTAAAGATAAAAAGATTGTTAAAGTTATAGTATTGGCGTTCGTAATAATATGTATATTCGTATGTTTAAACATATGTATTATGTGAGTGTTTGAATGATAGCTTAGAGCGTTGTCATGGATGCGCTTGTGTATGAAAGGTTGTGCAATGAGTTTGTATTATGTGATATGTGGGTATGTTTAATTGGTCAATGTTCCAGTAGTATAGTAGTCGAGCTGGTTAGGGATCCGTTCAGATGGAATTCATTCTATACTTATTCTAAAATAGGTAATAAGTCCCGTAAGAGCATTGTATGTGTAAGCCAGCCATATATGTGTGTTGTTTGATTATTTGCTTTGTGATGTATTGGTTTTTATGTGTGCTTCGTGGTTGGTTGTACGATAGTTTTATATATCTCTTGTTGGGGTTTTGGTGCGGGCGCAGCGGAAGCTCGCTGTTCTGGTGAAATCATAATTTAAAATTTTTTTAAATTACCGAATAAATTATTCAATATCCAATATGAATAATTCATTCATATTTCACCTAAACATATTTATTCGAAAACAAATAACGACATAAATAGTTAAGAAACATCGCGAAACTTTTACGAAAACTTTTTTTCTGTAAAATATCATAAATCGTGTTTGTGACCAAACTGTCCACCCAATGCACATGAAGGTTGCCCAGGTCAGCCCTAACAGTACTCGGGTAGTTCATGGGCTACCCGAACAGTGACCAATTCACTGTTTGGGCAACCGTCCTCCGATTGGCTCAAAAGTCACCCGGTAACACCATTTTTCACAGTTTTCACTTATTTCAACTCCGAAACAGTTTCCGGCAATTGTTCCAACACCCAAAACACATCCAATACATTTAAATGACATAATTTTCATCACAATAAATCCAGGTTTTCCATATCTGATTTTGTAGAAAAAATTATCATTTTTCATACTTTAAGTCCAATTTTCTCAACATTAATCATATTAATCACAATACCAATCCAAGCCACCACAAATGAAGCACCCAAGAATAATTCTAGGCATTAGAAGAGTGGTCATAACACTCTAGAATGACAACATATCATCAAATGATAAAATTGAACAAATATTACAATAATATCTTTCAATACTACTTCACACATGCTCCAAGTCTTCAATTCCATCCTCCAAATCAAAAAGCCCCAAATTCTTAAGAAAAGAAGAAACCCTAGAATCTCACTAGATTATCAAGAAACAAGAAACATGCTTTCTAAGCTTAGGAATATATATAATTACCTTTAATTCTCATAATTCCTTAAGCCTTTTTTTCTTGATTTTCTTCATTTTCCATCTTAAATCATCAAACAAAATTTGAGAGCTTTTGGAATGGAGGTTTCGGCCATTGGAAGCCATGAAAGAGAAAAGAAAAAATTTTCTCCTTTTAAATAGCAATTGTCGACTTATTAGCGGTATTATGGTCATTTTTGTAATTTAATTTCATTAAATTAAAACAAACTTTATGTTAGCAAATCAAAATTACAAATATTAATCTTAATTAAAATATGCCACATGTAACTAATAATAATTAAACATATTGCATAACATTTATGTAATATGGATATTATTTAATTATTTAAATATTTAACATTTAAATATCTAAATAATTAATTAATATAATTATTATTATTATATATGTATTTTATTAACATTAAATAACAAATACATATATTAATGGCATGTGTCAAAGTCTCATTTGACAATTAATTAATATATATGAAATCAAATTTTATATCAAATACAAATACACATTAATTATAAATTGACCAAAAAACCCTTAAAGCATGTGTTTTCGTTTAACCGCTTAAGCGGTTCGAATTAACTCATTTAATCCGGTGAGGTCTAAATAGATCAGTGACGTGACTGCCATTAAAGTGTGGTGGATAACTCATATATCCTGTAACATCCCAGATTTTCGGGACTATTTTAAAAGATTCTCGGACGGATGTTTTAGTCTTGGAGCATGGGGTCTGTCCTTTTTATACTTTTCTCAGATCTCTACTAGCATTGTACGGATCTGTAGGTTCAAATACATTGGGTCTATTCTGTGGACTTCTACTAGCACTGTAAGTCTCATGCTGACTTGCCTAAATCTTTGGGCTATACTAGGTTCTCTTCTTTATATCCTCGAAAACTTCCTTAATATTTTTCTGCGTAATCTGTCTTCCAAGGTCTTTCTATTTCTTAAGGTGAACTCTCGTCGGGCTTCTTACGGTCACTTATATTTATGTTAATATAAGCTAGGGCAACATCTTATGCCTTGATAGGTCTCGGTATCCTTGTTCTGGTACTTTGTGTCATGTTATGGTCTATTTCTCATGTATGGTAGGTATGAGATAGGCTCTGTCAGGATGGCTTCCTTAACTGATATGACTAAGCGGTTGAAAACTAGATAGCCTAAGGTCTTGCCTCCATCATATTGCATGAGATAAGGTAACTAATCATTCATGTTTATGACCTTTATTTACCTGCTTGTGGACTTGAGTCTGGGTTTGGTGATATGAAATTCTCTAAGTCTTTTTTTTGGCATCTCTCGTCTGTGGGAACTCCCTAGGCTAGTCTCGATCTCTTGCTTCTTTTATCTTTCTGTCTATTCCTCGTTACTTGGAGAATTCGCTGTCTATATAAGGCATTTCAGGCTCTTAAATCTATTTGAAAGAAATTTCCGAGGAGGGAAGGAATCTTACATCTACTAGGCATTTTAATACTTGCTCGGGCTCTTTCTATTCTATTTTCTACTATAGGTTTTGGTACTTGTTTATCGATCTGATGTTGTATCTCTATCTCTTATTACTCTGGTTGTTTAACCATCCTTACTTATTCCCTTACTTTTCTTCTAGCATTCCTTTGCCTCTTCTTTGGGTAACTTTTCTTATATTTTTACTATCTAGCATCGTTTGTACTTCTGGTAATAGGCTGAATAACTTCAAGAATATTCCTAACTTGGATCTAGAGTATAGTTATTCACGTAAGAAATACTATTCGAATAGTCTGGGAAAGCTTACTAACATGTCTATAGATCTTGAGGACGTACTCGAGGATAGGATACTGGAGAGGTAGTGCCCCGCATACTAGTATCTCGGACATACTAGGTATTCATGGCCCCAACATTCTACCCACTGCAGTCACTTACTCCCTATCCCTCTAAGCCTCTGATTTTCTGACTGTGATCTTTACTGAAATTCTAACACAATTATGACTCATGCAAGGAACCGATGCCTAAACAATAACATGCAGGGAACGCTAAAGCAAATATATACCTGCTCAAGACTGTTTCCTTAATGATTTAACCTCATAACATGATAACTCTTTATACATACAATCTTTACTACATAACATGCATAATACGAGACTATACAGTGACTCTGACTGAACTCATGTTCTGATCTGACTTGGTGGACACAGACCCTCTAGTGACTGCCGTCAATATACAATCCTTCCGAGCTCATCTTCCGAGGTCTTGCAAAATAAAACACTGGTAGGGGGTTAGATCGTTATACGATCTAAGTGAGTGGAAAAAAATTGAAATACTGTTACAAAAATACTTGGTTCTAAAACCAAATATTCAAGAAATGGTTTTATACCAAAAACTCTTTTTCTGTCTGAAAATTTTGGGCTTCTTTATGAAAATCTCTTTTGAACTCTTTATGAAAAACTTATCTTTCTGAAGGTTTCGTATAAAACTGTTGTTTTCTGAAAAACTTTCTTTTCTAAAAACCTTTCTGAAATATGTTCTGAAAACTTTTCTAATATACATGTTTCTAAAAACTATCTCTGAAAACTGATTTCTGTTTCTGAAAACTGTCTCTGAAAAATATGATTTCTATTTCTGAAAACTATCTTTTGAAATACCTGACGTATGGGGGTGGTACGTATCACTGTCCCCCCATACACCTAACTAGAGCTAGGAGTGTAAATCCATGACTTTGGGACGTTACGTATCGTCGTCCCCCAAATCATGCCATTACTATCCCTGAAACTAGTGGTCGTGGGGCGTTACGTATCGCCATCCCCCAAGCCACTAAACTAGAACTGGGGGTGCATATCTATGCTACCTTCCAAGCTCTGAAACTATGATCTAGAGGCATCTGTCATCGCTTGTCCTGATCTAGGATCTGAGGGCGTTACGTATCGTCATCCCCCCAGTCCTCTACATGTGCACATGTGATGTCCGTCATTTCCATAACTGAATGAAGTTGCATACTGAGGTTAGTTTTTCCCCCATGCCTCGAAAAATCATAAATCTCATGTTTGAAAACATTTCTATCTCAAACATAACTTAAACATAAACTTTCATGAAATAATTGTAATAAAAGTCATCTAAGCCCTAAAGCGTAAAAATAAGTCTGTTACGAAAATAAAAAAAATGAAAGTCAGTTTAAAAAAGAGTGTCCACTCATATATTTTGGAACCTGACTGCCACTGTTTCTCTTAGTCGATGAACTTGGGATTCCTGCCGATAAGATATAATCGATAAACTTGGCTAGATTATAAGCCGTGGAAATGATTCGAGATTATGCTAAGTTTTTGCATTCAAACACTTACTATCATTTCAAAGCGTATCATACTTATATCATGAAGTAATATGTGAGTATAAACCGATACAGGACTTTTAGAGTGGCCTCTAACATATTCGGGTTGAACTGGAATAATTTAGAACTGACTTAGGTAAATTTTTAACCACGCATCGCAACGCAGGGCATTGCGCGTCGCGACACGCATCATCCAGAAACATACCAAAATATTTCTAGTACTCGTCGTGATGCACAACCTTTCGCATCGTGATGCGCATCAATCCATAAGCATTTCTGGGAAATTTCCAGTCGCTTCGCGACGCGTAGCTTTCTGCGTCGGGATGCAAGACTAAATTCAGGTCTCAATATCATGATTTAATAACCAATTTGCTCAACAATTTTCTCCATACATTCCATACAAGAAAATAGCCTCAATAATCATTCAAAACACCATTAATAACATTCTCAACCTCTTCTTACATTCATTCTATATACTCCATTAGTTCATAACCAAAATCAACAATTTGGGGATTTCCCACAATCATCATTTTCTTATTCTTAAACCCATATAAACATCAATTACTATAACTCATCAATATCATCAACCAATAAATGATCAAAACACCCACAACCAAAAGATGGGTTAGTGTTTCCTCACCTTCATTCTCTTGGTTTTTTTCATTCCTAAAGCCTCCATGGATGCCAAATTCTCCTCTTGCCTCTTCCCTCTTTTCTTTTTCTTCTCTTCTTTTCTTCTCTTCCTCTTTTCTTTTCTTTCTTTTTCTTTTCTTCTTCTTCTCATTCCTCCATTCACGTTTTCCTCATTTTCTCACTTTCTCTCTCTTTTTTATTTTTCAAGATTTGTGAATAGACCCCCTTTTATATAGTAGGGGCCAATTTGACTAATTGGCAAAGTTTTGATTTAAAAAAAAAATTAGAAACTTCAAGAGAATTGTGGAATTCTCTAGATGGATCATGAATTACTATTCATCCAAAATTTTGATCTACGTTTTTGACTTATTTCTGGTCCGAATTTGGGAAAATATTCAACACAAAAGTTATAGATCTCGATCTCATCTTTCCGACGATATAAAATTAATAAAACTCAGAGTTCATATGAGAATGTTACGGCCCAAATACCATGGGCTGTTTGGAGTGGAACATCATACAATTTCTCAACGATGTTTCGAAGAATTTATCATTTATCCCAAAAGTCGTTCCATGAATGTATATATGCTCGAACATAATTTAGATTACGTAATACTCATTCCATGATGTAACAATACCACAGTACAACAGTAGTAGAGACTATCAGTCGTTACAAATTCTCCCCCCTTAAATAGTATTCGTCCTCGAATCCTCTTTAAACTTGGGATCTTATCACGGATCTCAAGCTTTGTGGGTTCCTTATAGACTACCAACTTTATCTGACTATGTACCATTGCCTTAGTCTCATCCGCTGTACTATACCACTTCCCGTCAATTTTCCATGTCCTATCATTACACCACAGAATAATGTGATGATCATTGTGAATCTATAATACTATGACTTGGAAGTCGTAACTAGAGCTGTACACTAATTTGTCTGTATGAACTCGTAATGTGCTGTCATTTATTAATTGACTAGTAAGCATATGAGATTTTCTATCATTCTTAAGATCTAACTTATACTTGGGTAAACTGCTTCAGAATTCGTGGCTTCAGTGAATATCCATTAAGTTCTTTACTAAGAGGTACCACCTTGTTTTTGTTTCATAAGATCTTCGCTAGGTATTTTCAGCTATCTTATTTTTGAGCCTCTAGTTGTGCTAAACCTTCTTTGTCTCTAAGGAAATCCTTTTCTCAAGATATTTAGTTATATTCAATAAATTTTTATCTCAGCCAAGTTCTTCTTATCTAATACCTTTGACTTTCACTAGAGATATTGGTGTCTATATGCTTACTAGAATGGAGGTTTCTGGAAGGATGGGTCGTCATTCATTCTACTGAAACCCGATCGACTACTCTATGTCTTGGGGCCACACAACTATCATCAATTCTCTATACTACTATCTTCTTATTATGTTAATTTTATGCCTGAATGTTCTAAATTTCCTTGTTACTATTCGCATTCCTCTTAATTACTTCAGTATCCTAACTCTTGGTTCTAAGTTGTGCTCCAATGCTAGTTGTGACTCATTCTCCTAGTTACTTCATATATCTCGGCTCTCTGCTCTTGCTATAGGCTATAACTTTACCATCTAATCTCACTGTCCTCAGTGGTAATTTTGTTAAATTCGCAGTGCCTCTATCTCTAGGGTCTGTCATTTTTATACTTTTCTCAGATCTCTACTAGTATTGTACGGATCTATAGGTTCAAATACATTGGGTCTATTCTGTGGACTTCTACTAGTATTGTAAGTCTCATGCTGACTTGCCTAAATCTTTGGGCTATACTAGGTTCTCTTCTTTATATCCTCATAAACTTCCTTAATATTTTTCTGTGTAATCTACATTCCAAGGTCTTTCCATTTCTTAAGGTGAACTCTCGTCGGGCTTCTTACGGTCATTTATATCTATGCTAATAGGAGCTAAGACAACATTTTATGCCTTGATAGGTCTCGATATCCCTGTTCTGGTACTTTGTGTCATGTTAGGGTCCATTTCTCATGTATGATAGGTATGAGATAGGCTCTATCAGGATGGCTTCCTTAACTGGTATGACTAAGCGGTTGAAAACTAGATAGCCTAAGGTCTTGTCTCCATCAGATTGCATGAGATAAGGTAACTAACCATTCATGTTTATGACCTTTATTTACCTGCTTGTGGGCCTGAGTCTGGGTTTGGGGATCTGGAATTTTCTAGGTCTTTTTTTGGCATCTCTCGTCTGTGGTAACTCCCTAGGCTAGTCTTGATCTCTTGTTTCTTTTATCTTTCTGTCTATTCCTCGTTACTTGGAGAATTCACTGTCTATATAAGGCAATTGAGGCTCTTAAATCTATTTGAAAGAAATTTCTGAGGAGGGAAGGAATCTTACATCTACTAGGCACTTTAATACTTGCTCGGGCTCTTTCTATTCTCTTTTCTACAATAGGTTCTGGTACTTCTTTATCGATCTGATTCTGTATCTCTATCTCTCATTACTCTGGTTGTTTAAGCATCCTTACTTCTTCCCTTACTTTTCTTCTAGCATTCATTTCCCTCTTCTTTGGGTAACTTTTCTTATATTTTTACTATCTGGCATTGTTTGTACTTTTGGTAATATGCCGAATAATTTCAAGAACATTCCTAACATAGATCTAGAGTATAGTTATTCTCGTAAGAATTACTACTCGAATAGTCTGGGAAAGCTTACTAACCTGTCTATAGATCTTGAGGATGTACTCGAGGATCGGATACTTGATAGGTAGTGCCCCGCATACAAGTATCCCGGACAAACTAGGTATACATGACCCCAACACTCTACCCACTGCAGTCACTGACTCCCTAGACCATGCTCTGATACCATCTTTGTAACATCATCAATCTAGGAGATGCCACCGGCAGAGGATAAGCTAACCCATCCCTCTAAGCCTCTGATTTTCTGACTGTGATCTTTACTGAAATTCTAACGCAATTATGACTAATGCATGGAACCGATGCCCAAACAATAACATGCAGGGAACTCTAATGCAAATATATACCTACTCAAGACTGGTTTCTTTATGATTTAACCTCATAACATGATAACTCTTTATACATACAATCTTTACTACATAACATGCATAATACGAGACTATACAGCGACTCTGACTGAACTCTTATTTTGATCTGACTTGGTGGACACAGACCCTCTAGTGACTGCCATCAGTATCCAATCTTTCTGAGCTCGTCCTCCGAGGTATTGAAAAATAAAACACTGGGAGGGGGTTAGATCGTCATACGATCTAAGTGAGTGGACAAAAATTGAAATACTGTTACAAAAATACTTGGTTCTAAAACCAAAAATTCAAGAAATGATTTTATACCAAAAACTCTTTTTCTGTCTAAAAACTCTGGGCTTCTTTATGAAAATCTCTTTTGAACTCTTTCTGAAAAACTTATCATTCTGAAGGTTTCTTATAAAACTGTTGTTTTCTGAAAAACTTTCTTTTCTAAAAACTTTTCTAAAAACTTTTCTGAAAACTTTTCTTTTTTTTTTTTGGAAAAATTTACAAGTATATGGAAGTACATGTTTCTGAAAATTGTCTCTGAAAACTTATTTCTGTTTCTGAAAACTTATTTATGTTTCTGAAAACTGTCTCTGAACAAAATGACTATAATAGACATGTCATGATATCCAGAGTGTTACACAAAAATTATGGAAGCGCATCGGCGGGCGAAATTGACTTTTAAAACTTTTTTAATCCAGAAAAATTAATCAGTATCAAATACCAATAATTTATCAATATTTCACCCATATCACACATTAATATCAAATATTAAAGTGTGATTACGCATAAGAATTTGGGACGAAATTTCTAGAAACACTTTCCTCGGTTACACGTTAACCACTTATCGGATCGCCGAACTGACTAATCGGGATAATTGAATTATGAGCGATATCAGATCAGCTTACTACTACAGTGACATGTGTACTGTAGCAGTAGCTGGATTATGGTAATTTTCCAAAATTATCATTTTTCCCCTAGTATGGAAAATTTCCAAATCACTATCGGAACAATTCCAAATATTTCGAGAATTTTCCTACACACTGCTACAGTACTTAGAGTACTATAGCAATGGCCAAAAAGCAGTAATTTCACTAAACTATGCTTTTGCCTCTAAAGCTATTTTTCGAGATAATTCCCAAAACGCTTCCGAAATCATTCTGAAAATTTCGGGAATTTTTATCACGCATTATCACACATCCAATTTCATCCACAATACAAAAAATTTCACAAATCAAGCCACAATTGAAATAATTTCACAATTAATCAAATTTTTCCATAATTAATTCAAAATTCATGCAAATCCAAATTTAAAATCACCAATATTTTAGGTCAATTAGCTTTACATAATATTTTAGGTCAATATCACAATTAATCAAATTATTCCATAATTATTTATGAGATTCCCACATCATAAAGAAATTAAAGAATAATTTTAGGTCATCAAGGAGTGGCTCAGACAACTCTATAATGGTAATTTGGTATCTAATAGCCGAATTAGGCCTAATTACACTAATTAGCCTAATTAGCTTTACACATGCATTCTAAGACTAATCAATTAACTTTCTACCATGCCAAACACATTAAAAAAGCATTCTACATCGCATGTAAAATGTTTGGATCATATTAAAAATATTTTTCAACACAAAAGAAAATAGGAATTACTTTAATTCCATTAAAGACCTTTGTTCAAATTCCAAATCTCCATCTTCTATGCTTCAATTTGATGCTAAGCTAACTCAATTGGAAAACCATAATTTTCCACTCATTGAAACCCACTTCAAGCCTTGAAAATATTTCCAAACCCTATGATAATAGAGGCTTGGCCGAGTTTGGCATATTTATATAAGGGAGGGCATTTTGTTCATTTGACCATTATTAACACTTGGTTAATATTAAGCCAAGTCTCACCACATATATTTGACATAATTTAGACAAAATTCGAAAGCTTATCTCATAAGCTTTGAATTTATTAATTAAAGGAACTCTTAGTTAATTAAATAATCATTTATTTAACAAGTGTCAAAATAAAATTAGACCTGATTTGTATCTAATCAAATTATGTATCAAATACAAATACACATTAGTAACGAAAATATCATGGCAAGTGTAATATTACGAATAATCTATATTATTCGTAATTAATTTCACTAGAGCTCTAAGAGTATACTTTATTAATAGGACTCTCTAAGTTCAGATATATATGTCACGTAAAACATTCCATGTCTATAATTTGTCAACTCACAAATTATGACGATCACAAATAACTGCACTGAACTATACATCTTTGTAACTCTCTGACTTACGAAGTTCTTGTGTATTCGAAGATTGTGGTACAGTTTCATCCCTGGTGAACTGTTTGTGTTCCGTTAAGAAATCGGTGCCTGAAACAGTATTACTCCGATTTTCATCGAGTTTTACTTTCCTCTCACTTACCACTGCATATAGGTATTCCACTTAGGAAAACCGCATGGAGAACAACAATTACATTGTTCAATTGTGAGTTGTATAAGTACTATACTTTGGTTTCCCTAGGACAGCCCACAAATTGCACTTATCCGATTTGGGTTCTAGTTTGGGATCATCCAAACATATGCCCAGCATTCCCAAATCTTCAGGAATCAGAAAACCCGGTTTCTTTCTTGTTCATATCTAATATAAATTCTATCTAACAGTTTTTCATGGAACCTTATTCAAAATAAGTATTGCACTGTTTAATGTGTATCCTTAGAAGGAAATTAGTAGCTCAGAGCGACTCATCATTAACCTTACCATGTCCAACAAATTTCGGTTTCTCTTATCTGACACACCGTCAATTGAGGTGTTCCTGGAGTAGTCCACTATGAAAGAATACCATACTCTTTCATATAGTCAAAAAACTTATTGCTTAAGTATTTCCATCATGGTCCAATCGTGATGTTTTAATACTCTTGCCTGTCTGTTTTTATACTTCGTGTCGAAACTCTTTGAATTACTTAAAAGTTTCTGACTTGTGTTTCATAAGATACACATAACTGTAATGTGATGCCACATCCGTAAAGGTTACGAAGTATTCATATCCAATTCTAGCCTAGCTAGACATAGGCCCACTTACGTCACTATGAACGAAGGCTAACAGATCGGTGGCACTTGCACTCTTATCTAGTAAAAGGTGTTCTAGGCACTTTGCCTAATAAACTAGATTCATAGACATCATTTGAATTAGAATCAAATCTGTCCTAATATCCACTCTTCGAAAGTTGGGCTTGGCTTGTGTGAGATGGGCTTGGCTTGTGTCTTATGGGGTTTGGGCTAAGGGTGCTTTAAAACGGAGGTCCAACGAGTGAGCTTGGAGCTAAACAAGCGAATAAAATCTAACGAACTACCGATTCCCTTCCGACGACCGTTTCCCACAACTTCCTCGACTTAAAAGGTAGTGTCTCCAATGAGACTCATCATAGGGACTCACATGCAAAAATGCAGTGCCTACAGTCACCCCCACTTTGATGAGACTTGTGCAGTGTGTGACAATGAAAATCCTATCAAAGTTATGCATGCATTTTTTTTACTTACCTGGCTCGCCAGCTGTTGCTTAACTTACTTGTTATCCTGAGATGCTTTGACCTTTGGGCTTTGTTCCTGAATTGCGTTGAGAGAGAGCTTTATTCCCCTGGGTTTTATTCCCGAGCTATTTTGAAAGTGGGTTTTATTCCTCTAGGCTTTGTTCCCGAACTGTGTAGAGATATGGCTTTATTCCCCTGGGCCTTGTTCCCGAACTGCTTTGAAAGTGGGCTTTATTCCCCTAGGCTTTGTTCCCGAACCGTGTTAAGATAGGGCTTTATTCCTCTAGGCTTTGTCCCGAACTGTGTTAAGAGAGAGCTTTATTCCCCTGGGCCTTGTTCCCGAACTGCTTTGAGATAGAGCTTTATTCCCCTGGGCTGTATTCCCGAACTGTGTCAAGATAGGGCTTTATTCACGAACTGTGTCAAGATAGAGCTTTATTCCCCTGGGCCTTATTCCCGAACTGCTTTGAAAGTGGGCTTTATTCCCCTAGGCTTTGTTCCCGAGCTATGTTAAGATAGAGTTTTATTCCCTTATGCCTTGTTCCCGAACTGTGTTAAGATAGAGCTTTATTCCCTTTGGCATTGTTCCCGAACTGTGTTAAGATATAGCTTTATTCCCTTGGGTCTTGTTCCCGAACTGTGTTAAATCTGAGCTTTATTCCCGAACTGTACTGAGAGAGAGCTTTATTCTCCTGGGCTGTATTCCCGAACTATGTCAAGATAAAGCTTTATTCCCCTGGGCCTTGTTCCCGAATTATGTTGACTGTGGGCCTTATTCCCGACTGTGTTCAATGTGGGTTTTATTCCCAAACTGTACTGAATGTGGGCTTTATTCCCTGGGCCTTGTTCCTGAACTGTTTCAAGATAGGGCGTTATTCCCCTAGGCCTTGTTCCCGAATTATGTTGACTGTGGGCCTTATTCCCGAACTGTACTGAATGTGGGCTTTATTCTTGAACTGTAACCGATGTAGTGGTTCTTCGACCTCAAACTGATATGGGCCTCGCCCCAAAACTGATACTGATGTGGGCCTCGCCCTCAACTGATACTGATGTGGGCCTCACCCCTAAACTGATACAGACGTGGGGCCTCGCCCCAAACTGATACTGATATGGGCCTCGCCCCCAGACTGATACTGATATGGGCATCACCCCAAACTGATACTGATGTGGGCCTCGCCCCCGAACTGATACTGATATGGGCCCCGCCCCAAACTGATACTGATATGGGCCTCGCCCCCAGACTGATACTGATATGGGCCTCGCCCCCAGACTGATACTGATGTGGGCCTCGCCCCCAGACTGATACTGATGTGGGCCTCGCCCCCAGACTGATACTGATATGGGCCTCGCCCTAAACTGATACTGATATGGGCCTCGCCCCCAGACTGATACTGATATGGGCCTCGCCCTATACTGATACTGATATGGGCCTCAACCCTGTGATTCATACCTGAAAACTGCTGACATTGTATTGTTGCTGCTTCTGGTTGGCTTGCATTTGCCGCTTTCTCTTTTTCTCCGTTGAAACCTTTGAATAAAAAATAACACAAACACAAAAAGGAATGCAAAATACATTACGTGTATGCATGCATGCATGATTGAGTTTCCTATCCCGTTGGGTTAGGTCTTCTGCCGGTACTCTTGGTGGCTGCTCGGTCTTTTGATAAGTATGCTCTCTTTCCTAACCAACGGGTATCTATGATGGCTTTTATAACACAAGGGTTAGCATAATGCATGTATGCATGAGGTGAATGAGATGCATGCGATACAAGGAATATATCAACTCATTAAAATTTTCACACAAATCGGCCCATCCTCATTTTAGAAGCTTTTGGGCTAACTGTCATAGGAGTGAACTCGTCCCAGTTTAAATGACCAAACAAGTTCACATCTCATGGCAAGAAGTCTAACCACATCCAAATGATAATGTTCCGAAACACAAACATATAATGGCCCATTGGCGTTTTAGAAGCTTTTGGCCCAATCATCATAAGATATGTTCTTGTCCCAGTTTAAATGGCCCAACAAGCCCATACCTCATGACAAAAGGTCCGAATGGATCCAAACGACAATGTTCCCAAACACAAGCACAAAGAGACAATTATTATGGTCACATAACTATGGTTCATGTGTGGATTTACGGGAGTGTAGACAAAGACTCTCGCTGACGAAGGATTGCCCACAACTAGGACTCCCCACTAAAGGGTTCGAGCGACCAAGTGAGTGCACCTTTTTTATACCTTACGGTACGTGTCAGCGAGTTATGGTGTGTGACTAACTGTCAAATGGATTTCCCGTTGTAGATTCCCCAGAGGGAGGGTGGAGCGAGGCTCTCTTAAGTACCCAAGCCTCTTAGGCTCTTATCGCTTGGTGTTAGGAATAAACAACGAGTCCTCCAAACTAGTCTTTCACAACGAGCCACAAGTAATGATTATCTCGGTGCCTCCACAGTTTTTCCTTATGAAAAGGTAGTGAGTGAAGGAAGACATCGAACCATCACCTAGCCTTAACAATGCCTTTGATTACACCTGTTTCAACCCACTACAGGAATGGTTAACTTAAAGCACAAATCATAATATTACAAGACATTATTTCGGGGCCGATTCTCTATCCCCATTGGAGTCGCCAGACTGTGGTAACACAGGAACTGGGTGATGCATGCTGTTCCCGGCTCCCGGCCCGGTTGGGAGTACGGAGTAACCCGCGGGGGACTAAACCGGAGAATAATAGAGTCACCACCCGGTGTAAACCGGGACAAAGATTTAAGGCCACACTCACCCCTCGCAAGGGAAGACCTCAAACCGTTGGGCTCGGATTGGTCCATTACTTATGCCACTTGTAATGAAATGATTTGTGCAATAATTTAACCAAGCCTAAGCAACATTTATTTCCAAGGAGTATTATACTCTTAAGTTCACATGCATGAAAGTAATCATCATAACGGCAGACATGCAATAGCACACGGCAATCTCATGAACATGTTTCGATCATATAATGCAGAAAACAAAGAACAACCTAAACATAATGCAAATTCCAAACGCAAAACAAATGACTAATCATGCTTGAAAATGAACAACCAAATAGGCTAAATCATGCCTAAGAACCAAGTAACATACTAATGACTTAATCATGCTTGAATATCATCTCATGAACATATCAAATAGATAAATACATGGATACAAATAGTATGATTGATTACATGATACAAGAGAAATCACCTAAGAAACAATTATGCATGACATGTAATGAAAATGACTCAATTCAGTGTATGAGCGTTCGTGTAGCGTTTGAAAACATGTTTGAACGGTAAACAGAATGTTCTCGTTCGTATAGCGTTCGAACGGAACCAGACCTGATGCATGATAAAACTAAGAAAATGCGTGCGCGTTCGAGTAGCGTCTGAAAACGCGTTCGAACGTAAACAGAAAGTTCGCGTTCGAGTAGCGTTCGTAAACGCGTTCGAACGAGACCAGACAGAAAACATGCGTTCGTGCGGCGTTCTGAAATGTGTTCGAAGGGGATTACAGCAGTGACCTCCAAAATGCAGTAAACAACATGACACATACGTGAACGGATGAATAGATGACACCTAATCAATAATAACGGGCTAAAAGGCGCGGAAAAGTATCGTGGTAAAGGTAGACCGTAGGCTTTTTATCCCTCCAAATGGAGGACCTTTAATCCGACTTACTAAGCCCATGCGTAATGCAACATGATGCATGATTATGCAAGAAGATGACATACAAAGAAAAGCAAATCACGAAATGAAAGGCGCGGCAAAGTATCATGGTAAAGGTTCTTTAACCCCTCGAAATGGAGGACATTTAATCCAACTTACTAAGACCATGCGCATCACATCATAATGCATATAAAAATAAAGAAAACCATATTGAACTTCGTATACTCGATTGAACACATTTTACATCCAACCGCATATACATCATCTGGCGCGGCAAAGCATCGCGGTAAAGGTTCTTTAACCCCTCGAAATAGAGGACCTTTAATCCAACTTACTAAGCCCATGCGCTAATAACATAATGCATATAAAAATAAAGATAACAATATCGGACTTCGGATACCCGATTGAACACATCTCACATTCAACCGAATATACATCGTCCGGCGCGGTAAAGCATCACGGTAAAGGATTTTAACCCCTCGAAATAGAGGACCTTTAATCGCAATTACTAAGCTCATGCGTTAATAACACAATGCATATAAGAGATAAAAGAAACAACAATATCGGACTTCATATACCCGATTGAACACATCTCACATTCAACCGAATATACATCGTCCGGCGCGGCGAAGCATCGTGGTAAAGGATTTTAACCCCTCGGAATATAGGACCTTTAATTGCAATTACTAAGCCAATGCGCTTGACCTCATCATTACTCAAATAACATGCAGAAAATAAATAACGATAATAAACAAATCAAGATAACATGAAATAAAGTATGTGCCGTATACTCAAGTGGTACGTGGAGTTTATCTAGAGTACAGATCGTACTACCGTCCATTCGGAATCGGCTATGAAATTTATGTCCGGGTTTCCATCCTATATACCACAAGAGGCGACACATTCATTCATTCAAGGGCCACAACACACATCATTCCACAATACATGCATTTTCCATTTATTCAAGGGCCACAACACACATATCAATTAACGACTCTCATGCGAATAAAACTTAATAAATAATTGAAATGCGAATAAAAAATAGATGTGAAAAGTGCCCTCAGGTCTAACCTTTTATGTCGACTTTTGGAAGCGCGTTGCAAGTCCGTCGGAAGGGCTAATAGTCCACAACTCTTCCGGTTCACTGGTTTAATGTCTTAGCTCACTGTTTTGCTGTTTTGGTCGCTGTTTTCACTCCGTTTTACTGCTGTTTTCTCTATATTTTCTGGTCACTATTTTTGCTGTATTAGGGTCTGTTTTGGGCAGTTTTGGGGTGTAATTTCAGGCAGTTCGTTCACGTTTCTGATGTGTGGGCTTTGTTAATGTCGTGGCTTGTAAGGGCAGGTGCGTGTTGTTTGTGAAGGGCGTTGATGGCATGAAGGAGTGGTCGATGTGGGATCTTTGGCGTGCGTATTAGGTGTGTTTGTTACGGGTAATCCAGTGTGTAAGGGCAGGTGCGTGTTGAAGGTTGAGCGTGAGGGCTGATGAAGGTTGTGGGTTAAATGTTGAGTGGGAGAGAGGCTTGTTGTGGCAGCATGTGATTAAGGCTGGTGCGTGGCTTACGTTGAGGGGTTTTTGGTGGCAGTGAGTTGGGCGAACATGATGAAGGTTCTTTGTGAGGGCAGGTGGCGTGAGGTTCTTTGAATGGTTAGGGGGCAGGTGGCTTATGTGTTTGTGTGTTGGCTGCGTTGAAGAGAGACGTGTGTGTGTGCGTGAAGCCAAATTCGTGGCTATTGAGGTTTGAGTTTGCCGAGTGTGGAGAGGGACAAAATAGAGGCGAGAGGCCAGGGTTTTTGTTCTTGCTTTGTTTATTGTTTGTGCCGTGTATCTGATAGAGAGAGGGGATGGAGAGAGGTGGGAGGTTTATTGTCTCTTGTTTTTGTGCGTTAGCCGTGAATGAGCTGAGAGAGGCAAGGGTTTGTAATGCTTTATTTTATAGTGACAAGGTAGGGTTTGCATGGATTAGGGTTTGCATGGATTTGTTTGAATAAGTAAATAAATCAAGTAGGGATGGATTAGTTTAACAAGGGAAAAAATAATTGTATTGGTGGTGGAATATCTTAAATTAAGGGAGTGATTTAATTAAATTAGGAAGAGATTTATTTAATTGGTAGGTGATTTAATTAAATTAGGAATTTAATTTAATTAGATTTTAATTTAATTTCAATTTCAATTTAATTGGTTTTTTTAATTTAAATTTGTGACATGTTTTAATTATTTCTTGGATTGGGTTTGGGTGAGATGGGTTTGGCTTGTGTCTTATGGGGTTTGGGCTAAGGGTGCTTTAATCGGAGGTCCAACGAGTGAGCCTGGAGCTAAACAAGCGAATAAAATCTAACGAACTACGGATTCCCTTTCGACGACCGTTTCCCGTAACTTCCTCGACTTAAAAGGTAGTGTCTCCAAATGAGACTCATCATAGGGACTCACATGCAAAAATGCAGTGCCTAGAGTTATGACCACTCTTGTAACTCCTAGAATTATTCTTGAGTTCTTCATTTATGGTGTCTTTGGTTGGTGTTAATGTTGATATGATTAATATTGAGAAAATTGGATTTAAAGCATAAAAATGATATTTTAAGTTACCAAATCAGATCTGGAAATTCTATGATTTTGGTGATGAAACGTATGTTGTATGAATGTATTGGATGTATTTTGGGCATTGTAAGAATTGCCGAAAATTATTTCGGAGTTGAAATATATGAAAACGGTGAAAACGGCGTTTCCGGGTGAGTTTCGGGCTTACCGGGTGTCTGTTGAGTTCTAATATAGGTCCCAAGATCATGAAATCAAGCACAAAATTCGTATGAACACATCAAAGGAGTAAGGCGGAAACATAACTCACATTGAACGGTTTGAGATGCGAAGAACAAGCTGCGTTTTTGCCTCCCTCCAAGCTCACGGCAACAGCTCTCCAAGGCAGTGGGCTGCTCGGTTTTGACTGGTTTGGTTCCTCCATGATTCGGCCATTGATGAACACCATGGAAGCTCCAAGCTTCAAGCTCCAAAATTGATTCCAAGCTCATAAATTCGTTTCCCTATCACCTATGTATAACCCAAGGTGTGTGCTAGCACTTAGATCTTGCAACAAGATCCAAAAGCTTCTCCATTTGCTCGGTCAAACCAGAAGAAAAGATGAAGAAAACGGTCATGGAGACCGTGAGAGAGAGATGAAGGTTTTTGGCTCCAAAAGCCTAAAACCGTAAAATGAGAGAGAGAATGAGTTACAAATAAAAAATTGTAAAAGGGTTTATATAATTTCCAAAATATATAATAAACAATTACCTTTTTTTTTTATTTCAAAAAACAAAGCATTAAATGCTTGTCAATCACCACAAATCAACTTATATCAATCACTCAAATGTCACATCACTCAAAGTGACATGTGATTTGACGTTTGATGTGACTTGCGATTTGACGCTTGATTTGACTTGCGTGCCGTACTCGCATTCGAAATGCGAATGTGCTCGCAAACAATCTCGGGCTTGGGTTCGCTAATTCCAAATTAACGAATTTTCCGTTGCGTCGTAATTAAATGATTACGCCTAGCGAAATCACTATTCACGTCGCTAACGAATTAATTCTAAATTAATTCGTTCGCTCGAATTAAAATCTAATTTTAATTCCGCGTCGAAATCTAATTTCGATTAATATATCGAATATATTAATTTACCGATTAATTCCAAATTAATCGTTCTCTCTCTTCTAATTAATCTCAGATTAATTTTCTCTCTCTAGAAATTAATCTTCTCTCTTTACTAATTAATCCCAGATTAATCATAGTGCGAGTCATACATCATCGGCGAATCTTTGGGAAGCGACCCATGAGATCTCCGGATATGTTGGCAGTAAATACGGTCATCGGACTATCCGAACACGTAAGTACCTCATACTACGTTTATATCGATTTACAAGACAAGGTTGGCTTCTAGCAAAGCGCCATGCCTACCCAATTCTCCAGAAATATTCTTACAGGAATATATAGATCTGTATCAAGCGTAGTATACCGTAGTATTGTGTATATCAGCCCAGTATCGGATAGTCACGTGCTAGGGCTGGGGCTGGATAAGTGTCTGCCCCGTCCGAAGCACATGTCGGATGTCTGGTAACTAGTCTCTATAATCGGATATACATGACCTTGTCATAATATCCCGATGGCCGGCCAGCACTTAAGAGCACTAATACTGTATCCTGCGTGACATCATCTCCACTATGACTGGAGTGATACTTCTGTCTTGACATCACACCCAATACACTACGACTCTCTGATAAACCCAGAAGTGGTGTACGCAGAACCGGTTAAAGCCCTGTACCACCAAGACCAAAGTCTACCGATTATCTCAAGTATTAGCGATGTAAGTCTCAGGTTAAGACTATACACACCTACCTTGATTCCGGCCTCCCATAGACACATAGTCATAATACCAATGGGATTCTGAGGGGTCTATCCAGAGCGAAGCTGTTTCCCGTACCATCGGTGAAACACGACCTCCTATCGCACTTGCATAAGTATCTGATACTTATATATATGAGAACTATGCCGTTGTGCCCTCACAACGCACACAAGTGCAATACTAGCCTATTCCGCATTATCGATGTCCAGTCTCGATAATACTCCGGCTATGGATATTTAATGATTAAACCTTCGGGGACTGATACTGTCTCATATCATTCTCAGTCCAGGAACTAATCATAGGGACCTCTCTTCATTTATATATCTATGGTGATCTAATCACAAATGATGAGAGTGCAATTTCCTTGTCATATAGTTAATTTGCTACAACAACACAATGATCTGTGCAAATAGTGACGCTATGGGTCATTTTGTCCAACAATCTCCCACTTGGCACATAGCCAGTCACACAAGTGTCCTACACCCGAACTATGTACGGTTGGCTCAAACTGCTGAGAAATGCTTTCGTCAGCGGATTTGCATGATTATCATCTTGATGCGATTTATTCGATCATCACATCGCCACGATATATGATCCGAATGAATCAGATGAGTATCTAAGTATGTATCTGGATCGTTGATGAGACTATTAATTCTTTAGCATGTGCTGACGCCTAGCTCAGCTGCTAACAGAACTATATCTAATCTAATTAGATTTGTATCGACCCAAATGACTTCTATTGCTGCTTCAGCTGCAGCAACAACCCGCATTTGTTGTTTATTCGGTAACAGTATCTTACTTGGAAGATTTCCAGCTCACTGTACGTTCTTCAAACTATATAGTACCGTTTGCAACTTTTAGTCGTCTTTATCGGTTATAGGAAACTTGCTGATGTGACTCCAGTCACTTCAAGTTCTCCTTCTCCATAGACTAAGAAGCATCCTTAGTTCTATAAGATACTAACGGATGTTCTTAACATCAACAGTGACTATCACTCGGATTAGCCTGTTTATGAATCCATATGCTCAAAGCGTATGATACACCAGGTCTGTACATTTTTCAATGTACGGTTTCTTAGGAGTATTTCGAAAGCCAAGCTTTCGCCGATATTTATTTTATGGGAATATCATTTCCAAGAAATGACGTATTATCATTATTTTATAGGACAGCCACTGTCAGTGCGCTCCCACTAACCTCCTTATATACACAAGAATTATTTTCGTTTTGAATTAAATCATACCCATCATGATTATATCAAAACGATAATTCCAAGAACCTAATGCTTGCTTCAATCCAATCATGGATCGAATAACCTGCATAATCCAAATGGATTTACCGTGGCAACAGGTAAAAAGTTGAATCGTAATCAACGCAATGTTGATAACGATACCTTTCCGTTAAGCCTAGCTTTATACGTTGGATATGTGTCATTCATGTATGTCTTCCTAGAAGACATATAGTACCAATAGGCACAATGCCTTGTGGTACATCAACTAGTATCCAAACTGGTTGATATACATGGAATCCATTTCGGATTACATGACACTTTGCCATAATTAGGGAGTTGATACCTTGTATCACTTCCTTATACGTAGTCAGTTAGTATTCCTCAATAAGATAGACATCTTTATGAGGTGCGATCAGAAACCCATACCCCAGGTTGTTTTCTGACTCTATATCCTACCTACGTGGTTCTTGTGTATTCGAAGATTAATGGTAATAGTTTCATCCTTGATGAACTATTCATGTTCCATTAAGATTCGGTGCCATGAATAGTATTACTCTGATTTTCATCGAGTTATACTATCCTCCCATTTACCACTGCATATCGGTATTCCTCTCAGGAAAACTACATGGTGAACAACAATCTAATTGTTCTCTTGTGAGGTGTATAAGTACAATACTTATGGTATCCCTAGGATAACCTACATTTGGCACTTATCCTATTTGGGTTTTAGTTTGGTATCATCCAAACATATGTCTAGCATACCCAAATATCAAGAATGAGAAACCCGGTTTCTATCCCGTTCATATCTAATATGATATCTGTCAAACAGATTATTATGGAACCTTATTCAAAATAAGTTCTTGCACTGTTTAAAGCTTATCCGTTGAAGGAAATGGTAGCTCAGAGCGACTCGTGATTAACCTTATTATGTCTAACAAAATTCCGTTAATCCGTTCGGACACACCGTCAAACTGACGTATTCCGGGAGGAGTCCTTATTTGAAAGAATACTATACTCTTTCATATATACAAGAAACTTATTGCTTAAGTATTTTCCATTACAGTCTTATCATGACGGTTTAATACTTTAGCCGATCTATTTGTCTATTTCGTGTCGAAACTCTAAAAGTTTCCGATTTGTGTTTCAAAAGAAACACATAACCATACGCGATGCCACATCCGTACAGGTCACGAAATATTCATATCCATATCTAGCCTAGCTAGACATGGGCCCACTTGCTTCACTATGAAGTAGGGCTAACAGATCGGTGGCATTTACACTTTTACCAAGTAAATAGTGTTTTAGACACTTTGCCCAAATAGACTAGATTCGTAGACTTTATTTGAATGGAATCAAATCAGTCCTGGTATCCGCTCTTCAAAAGTGCGGATATACGATTCTTGTTTATCAGTGTCCCTGACAACTATGCCACAATTAAGTTTCTTAACTGATCAAATCAGTTTGAGCTATTTATTTGTCATGTTATATATTTGAGATATTATTTATATTCAAAATATAAATCCTGTTATTCACATCTAATGTGTTTATCTCAATATCATCTTTATATAATGAAACACTTTAGTGTTCTAGAATATAAAGGTACATCCGCAGCGGGTTATACGCGATATAGAGATAATGTTTCTAGTCAAACTAGCTACATTATAACAGTTTCTAAATTTAAGTACTAACCGAAGGTAGTTCCTAAATTCAGGTATCTACGGTTAAAACAGCGACTTTCGTCCCGTTTTCAATTCGCAAATAAATCTCAATTGAAGTCAGTATCCTGTTCAAAATAAATTCTGAACATCAATATATATATTTTATGTACCACACTAAGTATCTAAAATCCAATTTTAATACTTGCTGTGAACATAATTATGACAAACATAATGGATTAAGCACTTATGTTATCATTACATGATCTTCCAAAGATTATGCTCTACTATTTGCTTAACTCCAGGCTTAGGCATAATACGTTATTTTATCAAATAAAATAAGTTATTATTTTTCCAGGACCATCCTGAAATTTATTCCCAATTTGAAAATTAAACCATTTAAACACATTTTCCCCAGGATTATGTTTTAAATGTCAATCTTTCAATTATTATATCTTGATTCTAATAGTCCAACTATTTAATCAACGATTTGTGGTACTATTTATTATAATGATTATAATAGTCCAACTATATAATCAAATATAATTTAAATTAATTAACCTCAATTACATTGATTACTATAATCCAATTATAAAATCAACTGTAAATCGAAATTAATTAATTCAAATATATTGATTAATATAATCCAATTACATATAATCAAATATAATACAGTCCAACTGCTTATTAAAACAACAATTTAAATATTAGTCCAACTAATATTTAATCTAACGACGAAATAATTTGTGATTGAGCGCGTATGGCGAGTAATTGAACGAGTATTGCAAATTCAATTCTTGCCTCCCACTATTTTTCGGCGAGCCTCTAACCCTCTGTCGAGTACTCGGGAAACCGTGTTTCCTAGTGGGCTAGGATCCCGTTAAATATCACACAATCTTGACTTTGGCCAACAAATTGTATGATAATTAACTAGGTAGATCTCGAAGATCAATTGGATCCCACCAATTCCTAGATCCAGTAGGCGGATATCCAAATCCTAAACATATATCTTATATATGCCAATACATCCAATGTATTACCTAACCTTTTTCCTCTGAATCAACTAAGCCTTGGCTTTGGCACAACAAACCTAGTGATCCCAGTCAAGCGCGACCCATTGACCATGGAAAGCTTCGTAATCAATGTCGATGGACAAGAAGTGGTCTTGACTTTGGCCAACAAACCACAACTTGGACAAGACACCGATATGGAACAAAACTCTCGTGATTCAAACACATCTTCGACGGACAAAGGGCTTGACTTTGGCCAACAACCCAATGCCAATCTCGGATCTTGAGTGAGAATCACTCAATGGAAGGAAAAACACTTGATATTGAGCGAGGGTTTTTCGCGTGCAATTGGCTACCAATTTATTATCTTTATTAAGGTCTCATCATCATACACCCTTAAACATGCATTCTAAACACATAATAAAGCGCATATGAAATAAAATAATAATGATATGCGGATGGATACTTTACATTGATCCTAGATCAAATCTCTCATTTTCTCTCTCCAAAGCTAGCACATGTATTTACTTCTACCTGTTACACTACACTTCTAAAGAAACCTCATTTACATTGAGGGGAATAGGTGAGAAGAGAATACAAAGAGTATAGAGGTGATAAGGCTGGACACGCAGGTCCAATTAATAAATCAAATTATTACAATTTCCAAAATTGTCCCACCCGACTAATATCCATCCGATATACATTATTCATGCATCGCAACCATGTATTCATACAAGCATGTTATCAATCAATCTAATCCAATTAATTAATCTGATAATTAGTGATCATCCAATGTTCAAACAACGATTTGATTTTTGCGTGAGTCAAACTCGTTTTGCGAATAAGTACTCAAAGTACGAATTCTTGAATTAAATTAAACTACATAATTAAATCCAATTTAATACGCATTTAATTCTAATTCACTATTTAATTCCAAATTAAATATTACACTTTTATTAACGAACCTTTACGACTTAAATTCCAAATTTAATCGCAACGGGTCTCAAAGCCCGATTAACATCTAATGTTTATTTAATTAAAGTCCAATGGGCTTTTAATTAATTTCTATAAGGCGTGGACTTTTGGTCAACTCGGGTCAAACCGAACAACCAAAATCCAATCCGGGAGTTACCCCATAAGCCCAGAAATCAATTTTAGCCCATTAGGCCCAATTAAATAATTAAGGTCCATTAAGTCATAATTGGACTTTATGGATGCGGTTTTAGGCCCAATTGGATCCAACCAAATTTGCCTAAACTCAAATTTGTACAACAAAGCCCAAAAGCCCAATCACAACCTATAAGGCCCAATTTCCAAAATAAGCCCAAATTAATTAACTTATAAAATTTCAAATTCCATAATTAATTAACCTAAGTGTAATACACAATTAATCACTCAATTAACGTTCCTAAAACATCAATTAGCCTAATTAATCATGCACTTTAACATCAAATAGTGTCCAACACAATTTATCAAAATCAAACCCATTTTACATGCTTTTGTTCTCGGCAATTAGGGGTTTTTCCAATCCGATTCGGTTTCAATCCAATTGAATCCACAATCATCATTCCCAAATCAATTAAATTCATCCAATGAATTAAAACAAAAAACACAATGAATTCCATATTCAATTGAATTCGGCCAAGCCACTTTAAAAGGAAAAAATTGTTCCAAATCAAAATTCAATCAAATTGAACTTCAAAACAACATTACTCAATTGTTTTAAGTCATCCAATGATCAAACAAACAAAATCACCAAGAAATTTAGGGTTCTTTAATTTCGGCCAACATAAGAAATTTGGGGAAATTTGTTCCAAACACAATTTCAACAAATTGATCCAATCAATCTTAAATTAAACATACTTTAAGCATTCTCATTCATCCAATTTCACAAAATATGCTCAAAATCAAGTTTACCCAAATTTTTCACTTTAGGCCAACATAACAAATTGGGGAAATTTGTTCCAAACACAATTTCTTCAAATTGATCCAATCAATCATTAATTCATCAACATTTAAGCATACTTAATCAATCAATTTAATCAAATCATGCTTCAATTGATTTTACCCAATTTGTCATGCCCAAAATTTAGGGAAAATTGAATCCATTCCAATTTCATGAAATTGATCATGCACAACTTCAATTAATCAACATACAAGCATACTTAATCATCCAATTTAACCAAATCATGCTTCAATTGATTATCCCCAATTTTAACCCTAACTTTTTCATGCTTGATAATAGCTCTAGATACCATTGTTGAGTTCTAATATAGGTCCCAAGATCATGAAATCAAGCACAAAATTCGTATGAACACATCAAAGGAGTAAGGCGGAAACATAACTCACATTGAACGGTTTGAGATGCGAAGAACAAGCTGCGTTTTTGCCTCCCTCCAAGCTCACGGCAACAGCTCTCCAAGGCAGTGGGCTGCTCGGTTTTGACTGGTTTGGTTCCTCCATGATTCGGCCATTGATGAACACCATGGAAGCTCCAAGCTTCAAGCTCCAAAATTGATTCCAAGCTCATAAATTCGTTTCCCTATCACCTATGTATAACCCAAGGTGTGTGCTAGCACTTAGATCTTGCAACAAGATCCAAAAGCTTCTCCATTTGCTCGGTCAAACCAGAAGAAAAGATGAAGAAAACGGTCATGGAGACCGTGAGAGAGAGATGAAGGTTTTTGGCTCCAAAAGCCTAAAACCGTAAAATGAGAGAGAGAATGAGTTACAAATAAAAAATTGTAAAAGGGTTTATATAATTTCCAAAATATATAATAAACCATTTACCTTTTTTTATTTCAAAAAACAAAGCATTAAATGCTTGTCAATCACCACAAATCAACTTATATCAATCACTCAAATGTCACATCACTCAAAGTGACATGTGATTTGACGTTTGATGTGACTTGCGATTTGACGCTTGATTTGACTTGCGTGCCGTACTCGCATTCGAAATGCGAATGTGCTCGCAAACAATCTCGGGCTCGGGTTCGCTAATTCCAAATTAACGAATTTTCCGTTGCGTCGTAATTAAATGATTACGCCTAGCGAAATCACTATTCACGTCGCTAACGAATTAATTCTAAATTAATTCGTTCGCCCGAATTAAAATCTAATTTTAATTCCGCGTCGAAATCTAATTTCGATTAATATATCGAATATATTAATTTACCGATTAATTCCAAATTAATCGTTCTCTCTCTTCTAATTAATCTCAGATTAATTTTCTCTCGCTAGAAATTAATCTTCTCTCTTTACTAATTAATCCCAGATTAATCATAGTGCGAGTCATACATCATCGGCGAATCTTTGGGAAGCGACCCATGAGATCTCCAGATATGTTGGCAGTAAATACGGTCGTCGGACTATCCGAACACGTAAGTACCTCGTACTACGTTTATACCGATTTACAAGACAAGGTTGGCTTCTAGCAAAGCGCCATGCCTACCCAATTCTCCAGAAATATTCTTACAGGAATATATAGATCTGTATCAAGCGTAGTATACCGTAGTATTGTGTATATCAGCCCAGTATCGGATAGTCACGTGCTAGGGCTGGGGCTGGATAAGTGTCTGCCCCGTCCGAAGCACATGTCGGATGTCTGGTAACTAGTCTCTATAATCGGATATACATGACCTTGTCATAATATCCCGATGGCCGGCCAGCACTTAAGAGCACTAATACCGTATCATGCGTGACATCATCTCCACTATGACTGGAGTGATACTTCCGTCTTGAAATCACACCCAATACACTACGACTCTCTGATAAACCCAGAAGTGGTGTACGCAGAACCGGTTAAAGCCCTGTACCACCAAGACCAAAGTCTACCGATTATCGCAAGTATTAGCGATGTAAGTCTCAAGTTAAGACTATACACACCTACCTTGATTTCGGCCTCCCATAGACACATAGTCATAATACCAATGGGATTCCGAGGGGTCTATCCAGAGCGAAGCTGTTTCCCGTACCATCGGTGAAACACGACCTCCTATCGCACTTGCATAGGTATCTGATACTTATATATATGAGAACTATGCCGTTGTGCCCTCACAACGCACACAAGTGCAATACTAGCCTATTCCGCATTATCGATGTCCAGTCTCGATAATACTCCGGCTAGGGATATTTAATGATTAAACCTTCGGGGACTGATACTGTCTCATATCATTCTCAGTCCAGGAACTAATCATAGGGACCTCTCTTCATTTATATATCTATGGTGATCTAATCACAAATGATGAGAGTGTAATTTCCTTGTCACATAGTTAATTTGCTACAACAACACAATGATCTGTGCAAATAGTGACGCTATAGGTCATTTTGTCCAACAATCTCCCACTTGGCACATAGCCAGTCACTCAAGTGTCCTACACCCGAACTATGTACGGTTGGCTCAAACTGCTGAGAAATGCTTTCGTTAGCGGATTTGCATGATTATCATCTTGATGCGATTTATTCGATCATCACATCGCCACGATATATGATCCGAATGAATCAGATGAGTATCTAAGTATGTATCTGGATCGTTGATGAGACCATTAATTCTTTAGCCTGTGCTGACGCCTAGCTCAGCTGCTAACAGAACTATATCTAATCTAATTAGATTTGTATCGACCCAAATGACTTCTATTGCTGCTTCAGCTGCAGCAACAACCCGCATTTGTTGTTTATTCGGTAACAGTATCTTACTTGGAAGATTTCCAGCTCACTGTACCGTTCTTCAAACTATATAGTACCGTTTGCAACTTTTAGTCGTCTTTATCGGTTATAGGAAACTTGCTGCAGTGACTCCAGTCACTTCAAGTTCTCCTTCTCCATAAACTAAGAAGCATCATTAGTTCTATAAGATACTAACGGATGTTCTTAACATCAATCCAGTGACTATCACTCGGATTAGCCTGTTTGTGAATCCATATGCTCAAAGCGTATGATACACCAGGTCTTGTACATTTTTCAATGTATGGTTTCTAGGAGAGTATTTCGAAAGCCAAGCTTTCGCCGATATTTATTTTATGGGAATATCATTTCCAAGAAATGACGTATTATCATTATTTTATAGGACAGCCACTGTCAGTGCGCTCCCACTAACCTCCTTATATACACAAGAATTATTTTCGTTTTGAATTAAATCATACACCATCATGATTATATCAAAACGATAATTCCAAGAACCTAATGCTTGCTTCAATCCAATCATGGATCGAATAACCTGCATAATCCAAATGGATTTACCGTGGCAACAGGTAAAAAGTTGAATCGTAATCAACGCAATGTTGATAACGATACCTTTCCGTTAAGCCTAGCCTTATACGTTGATATGTTGTCATTCATGTATTTCTTCCTAGAAGACATATAGTACCAATAGGCACAATGCCTTGTGGTACATCAACTAGTATCCAAACTGGTTGATATACATGGAATCCATTTCGGATTACATGAAACTTTGCCATAATTAGGGAGTTGATACCTTGTATCACTTCCTTATACGTAGTCAGTTAGTATTCCTCAATAAGATAGACATCTTTATGAGGTGCGATCAGAAACCCATACCCCAGGTTGTTTTCTGACTCTATATCCTACCTACGTGGTTCTTATGTATTCGAAGATTAATGGTAATAGTTTCATCCTTGATGAACTATTCATGTTCCATTAAGATTCGGTGCCTTGAATAGTATTACTCCGATTTTCATCGAGTTATACTATCCTCCCACTTACCACTGCATATCGGTATTCCTCTCAGGAAAACTACATGGTGAACAACAATCTAATTGTTCTCTTGTGAGGTGTATAAGTACAATACTTATGGTATCCCTAGGATAACCTACATTTGGCACTTATCCTATTTGGGTTTTAGTTTGGTATCATCCAAACATATGTCTAGCATACCCAAATTATCAAGAATGAGAAACCCGGTTTCTATCCCGTTCATATCTAATATGATATCTGTCAAACAGATTATTATGGAACCTTATTCAAAATAAGTTCTTGCAATGTTTAAAGCTTATCCGTTGAAGGAAATGGTAGCTCAGAGCGACTCGTGATTAACCTTTTTATGTCTAACAAAATTCGATGTTTTGATGTCTGCACATGCATGTAATTTTGATGTTTCTTAACTTTTAGTTCTCCGCTAACGGGAAACGTAATAGAAATTTAATGGTTAAGTTAAGTTATATTTTCTAAGGTAGAATTGAACAGTTTAGAAATTGATCTAGATTAATATTTTCATTTGATGTAAAGTAATGCTTTCTTGAGGAATATCCCCGCTTAAATAAGACAGTAAAGTGACATGCATTAGATGCATGTTTCTTGGTCCGTCTTGTCAATACGATTTATGGGTATCTTTCTATGGCTGCATCCGAGAAAGTTCCAAAACAGTGAGGGTGTAGTTGATAGAATTTTATCGATGCCGGATGTATATTTGATACTGGACAAATTCAAGTGAAAGTGGAAATCCTGAACGTGCCAAAGTTGTCATGACTACATCGGTAGCTTGAGTTTGTCATTGGCAAGTGAAGCCTTGATACGCCTCCTTATGAACGTGCCAAAGCTGTCATAACGAGAAACGGTCAAGACCAAAATCAAGAGTCACAGTGAGTGTGATTGATAATGAGTTGTCTACCTAATGAATATACGTAGGTGAGATCGTGCCAAAGCTGTGAGTCAAAATATATTCATGGGGTCCACTTCTTACTATGAAATTTGATTTAATTATTGAATTCTCGTTTTCCGTTGGGGATTACGGTCTTACGTAAAGTAGTGGGAGACACTACTGGGTTAAAAATCCATAACTAAGGCAGTGCGTAATATTATGAAAATTACTATTTTTTTCCTTTATTCTATATTATTGATAGAATTTAAACTTCTTATCCACTGCATGCATATTATTTGAATATGTTTTCTAACTTCACTTATGGTTGTGTTTTTCTAGAATAAGTTCTAGAATGTTAGTAGACTTGGATATTGTTAGATTAGTCAAAACCATCAAGAACTGTTGTTCCGATTTTCTTGAAAATCAAGATGGTTAGTGATTTAGTTACTAAGTCACGATTAGTAATCTAAATAGATATCTGTTTTATGATATAATTTTCTAAAGAGAATAGTTTCTTGTGCGGTAAGGATTGACGTAAATTAGTTCATGTCTCGAGATTCTTAACTAGCATTAATAAAACTCCATTAGGTATTTATTTATCTTATAATGACGTTTCTTGGCTTTAGTGACTTTTAGAAGTCACGTGTTTGACACAGTTTGCTAATCAATTATTTGCAATTGTTGTGAATAATTGAATATAAATTATAGAGCTTAAGAAAGGAGATGTGTATAGGTGTGTGTTGAGAATTTCGATTCTCACAATACGACAACTATAAGTATTGGATACCAAATCTCCCATCTAGTTATTTAAAATAATGTTTAATGATTGTTTTTTATATTTGATATCAGAACTTGCGACTATTGGATAGTTACTTGTTCTTTATAAATAATTGTTACATATTTTAATATGACTAGTATTGTCATTGATGAAGAGATAAACATTAAGAAAAATACTCGGTTAACTAAATAACTTAGAACAGTGTTTTATGAGATTTTATCACATAAGCATTAGATACTTATTCTGTATAATAAAGGATGATATGATACAAGATCACATTATATATCCTTATCCATTTAATGAATATTATATTCATGATGTGATTAAATCTCATTTAACCAATGATCGTCATTGGACCAAAGATTTATTAAACTAATACATTGGATGTATGTAGTTTAATGAATTAGAAATTGTCTTGGATAGTTTTCTTTACTTCGTAACTTAGTTAATGAGTTGTCATTACTTAGTTACATGTTTCTAAAAGAACACATATTTAACGTCTTGAATGGTTCGAGAACTTTCAATATGTTTCTGATGAAACGCGGATAGAATATTTTGAATGGTTCAAAGATATTCTATTTGAAGTGTTGAAAACTATATTTTAAAATTCGTCGTGAGTCTTTGAATTGTTCAAGGATGTTTGATATGATCAAACATATGAATTTATGGCAATTAGTTCTAAAGTTATTTGATGAATGTGATTCTTACTGAATATTATTCTTCTACGATTCCATCGTGATGGAATTGATCAGTGGGAGAAATCGAATCTTATATGATCTGATTCGTTTGATATTGAGTGTTACCGAATTAGTTTCAATACTCTTGGGGCTATGCTTCAGTAACACTAATTCATCCTTTAAATTAAGGTTCCATTAGTTTCTATAGTTACGTATATGATATGTATAAGTAGAAAATCCGAATCTTGAAAAATTTGAGATTTGAATCTTTCTGTTGTATAATGGTTATATAATTGTAAAGTGGCGTTCCTGAATGGTTTCTTCGAATAAGAGATCCACTGTGGTTTCTTTGTTTGAAGAGTTCATTCTAGATTGGCCCTGGAGTTTGTATTCTGCTAAGATCGCAGTTTGTTATAATGGTTTCTGGAAATCTGTGTTCTCTAATTTTGATACAGTCAGATTGTCTGATTTTATCAAAGCATAGAGAATACATATTTGATAGTATGGCCAATGGGAGCGTATAATTTTCTTTCTAGTATTGTATATCCTAATGACATTATCATTATTAATGTAATAATGAGATGTTTGTAAAGTAAAAGGTTTAACTAAGTCTTCTTTTCTCCGTGAAAGCAGTGGGAGTAGTCTCATGTTATATTTGATATAAAATTTCATATACGATATAAAACAAGAGACTTTTGTGATACTCCCATTAGTCGTGCATTAGATATGACCTAATAAAGGAGACATCAAGATTATCTGTGTGACAGTTAGTATAACTGTTTGACAGTTAGTGTGTCTCTTAAATATAGTATTTATCATTCGTAAATGATGATTCCTTTTTTGAAAGAGATATTGATTAGAATGGCTAGTCAATCTTATGCATCATAGGATGATGGCATAATGAATACTATATTATGTGCGATTAAATGTAAGGGTTGGTGCTCTAAGCGCCAATCCGGAGTATATTTATGTCTGATTCTTGAATACGAGCATTACCTTTTTCCATAATATTACTAATTTAAATGGTAGCACCTCTTGTCTTTTATATACGTATTCGATCTAATTTCGATTAGATTGATTAGATTGAAACTAAATCTGGTTTAGTGATATGTATATATATAAGACAAATACCCTAGGATTTACAACGTAATGTGCAGTTACAACATATCTTGTATTTGACATTGGGAAGTGTCACTGTAAGTTGTATATTCTTAAATTAAGTTCCTGGTCAAGATTTACTGACACAAGTCAGTTAGTAAAATCCGCTGAGACCGGTACATGTCGTATATCGGACTTGGTCCGATGGTTTATCCCAATGAACCATGGGTCTTGGGAGACTCGTATAGACGTGTAGGTGTTTATTTGATAAACACTGAACGACTCAACGAAGATTTCCTAATATATGGTACACCAATGTCAATCGGAATCTTCTCGGGTTGAGTAGCATAGAGATTCTTTGACTTGAGATACCACTGTGGATATATGAGTTATCCTACACACTTAGATGGCAGTCACGTCACCGATCTATTTAGATCATACCTCCGCCTGTTCGTTGGGTGTGGACTCATGCTCATGATATCCTGTGAGTATCAATAAAGGATCCGTCAGTTCTGTGTACAGAGCATATGTAGTCCATATTTGATTAGCAATCTGTTAAATCTATGGCCATAGTATACTTCGGAAGTGAGTTTCGAATGTTATTTAGAGATTGCTAATAGATACGTCGACGGGATTATTCCTATAGAGATTTGACGTTTATATTTATATCTCTGGGATAATTCATATACCTGAGACGGAGGGATTATACGTATGCAATGACCTCGACCTGTATGATTCAGTGAGTTTATCTGTGGTCGTCAAAATTTACGGGTGGGTGAATTATGGACACGAAATTAGATTTCGTGACGGAAATGCCTGAATCTAGAGAGTTTCACTAATGAAATATACTCGTAGAGCACTAGGGCAACTGTTATGAATAATACTAATTATTTATAACTCGTTTAATGGTTAAATGAAAAATACATGCAATTGGGACCTAACGGTCATTTTCGAATTAATGTGTATTTGTATTTAATATTTGATATTATTAAATACACATTAATTAAATATCAATTTGTGATATTTAACATATATCATTAATATATGTATTTGAGATATTTAATGTAAATATAATACATATATTTAAGATATTTATATTTATTATTTAATTGTTAGATAATTAAATTAATTAATAAAATATATATCTTTAGTAATGATTTAATTAGGAAATGGCATGTTATCATTGGAACACATCTTGATTTGCTTTATTAAAGATAAAGTGTTACTTTATTAAAGTGAATTGTGGACTAATGGAAATACAACAAAAATTAAATAATTGTTATTTTATTTTCTTTGTATAATTCGGCCAAGGGTAATTTTTTTGAACAAAATGGTTTTGTTTTTCAATTACAATACTTAGACAAGTTTAATAAAATTTTACAAAGTGAGTTGCGAGCAAAGGTGAAGAAAGAAGAGAAAAACAAAGCCAAAATTTGAAATTTTGTAAGTTATTTCACACTTTCTTAACAAAGAAATTGTTTCTATTATTCTTAACTTCAAATTGTGTTATCTCTACTCTTTTAGTTTGTAATTAAATTTGTTGGAAGCTTGTTTGAAGGTGTTAAACATGTTTGATTAATTTATAAGCTTATTAGTGTAATTCAGTTTAATAGATTAATTAGAGATTAAAGTTGTCATTCTAGAGTTGATTAGCCATTCATAATTAACCTAGAATTTTTCTTGATTAATTTCATGATGGTTAGACTTGATTATTTTGGTAATTGATTGAATGAAATGTTGAATTTATTCAATTTAATGTAAATTGTGTAATTGGAGTAATTTATGAAATTAGGGTTCTAAACCTATTCCAATTTTGGGGCTTTTCATATATATGATATAATTTGATGTATATTTGATGTATGTTAAATTTGGGATTGATTGGATTTGATCTTGATATGTTTTGAATAAATTAGGCAGAATTGTAATTAATAATAGTTCAGGGGTTATTTCGGTAATTATGAAAATGTTTCTGGATTGAGTTGCAAATTCTGTTTTCATGTTTTGAACATGTTAAGAATCATTTTAGAAATGATTTGGAATCATCTAAAATTGTATTTGACAATTTTAGGACTAAAATGTAAAATTTACAAAGTTTAGTGGTCTCACACTAATTAATGATAAATCTGATTTTTCAAATAAAAATTCTGTTTTTATTTATTGAGTAATTAGAATAAATTGGTTTATTTTAATTTCCCAAGAAAAATATTTATCGGAAATTATTTCGGAGTGAAAATACGTGAAAACGGCGAAAAATGGCATTAACGGGTAACGGCTGCCAAAGAGTGAACTGGGCACTGTTCGGACAGCCCACGAACTGTCCAAATATTTTTGGGGCTGACCTGGACAGTCCCCATATGTATTGGTCGGTAGGTTCGGCCGGAAATGCATTTTATGCTATTTTACAGAAAAATATTTTCGCAAAGGTTTTTGCGGTGTTTCTATATTATTTATTTCGTTACATGATATAGAATAAATATGTTTAGGAGAAATATGAAGGGATTATTAATATTGGATATTTAATAATTTATTCGCAAGTTTAAAAAATTTTAAACTACGATTTAGCCCGAACATCGCTTATTCCGCTGCGCCTCACTGATTTGACCCCAACAAATTGGTATGAGAGCGAGTCTGATCCTGGACACCCGATATGATTAGCCCTTTAAAATTCAATGTTTAATTTAATCATTACCTAATACATGCATGTGTTTATTTAATTTGATTAAATAAAGTAAAAGCTGTGGTTGTAACGTGCCAAAGCTGTGCAGTTATGGTTGAAGGTAGTTCATTTGCGCCGGTAGAACTTATATGATAAGAGACAAATTCAAGTGAAAGTGGAAATCCTGAATGTGCCAAGGCTGTCAGGACTACATCGATAGCTTGAGTTTGTCATTGACAAGTTTAACCTTGATACGCTTCCTTGTGAACGTGCCAAAGCTATCATAACGAGAAACGATCAGGATCGAACCCAGGAGTCACAGTGAGTGTGATTGACAATGTGTTGTCTACCTAATGAATATACGTAGACGAGAACGTGCCAAAACTGTGAGTCGAAATATATTCATGGGGTCCACTTCCCATTATGGAATTCAATTTAAATATTGATTCCTCGTTTCCGTTGGGGATTACGGTATTACATAAAGTAGTGGTAGGCACTGCTAGGTTAAAAATCCTTAAACTTATGCGGTGTCTAATATTATGTAAATTGTCGCTCATGTTGTTCCTTATTCTATTAGTTTGATAGAATTAAACTTTTATCCACTACATGCATATTATATATGTTTTCTTACTTCAATTATGGTTGCAGATTTCTTGAATAGGTTCTATATTAGAATAGATTATGATATAACCCTTCTAGACAGAATAGTTTCTTATGCAGTAAAGATTGACATGAATTGGTTCATGTCTCGAGATTCTTCACTGGCATTAAGAAAACCCCATTAGGTATTTGTTTATCTAATAATGACGTTTCTTGGCTTTAGTGACATTCCGAGGTCGCGTGTCAGATACTATTTGTTTTTTGATTATTTACAAATGTTGTAAATAATTTGAAAGTAAATAATAAAGCTAAAAAAAGAATATGCGTATAGTTGTGTATAGAAAATATTGATTTTCACAATACGACAACTGTAGATATTGGATATCAGATCTCCCGTCTAGTTATTTAAAATATTGTTGAATATTATTTCGATATTTGATATCAGAACTTGCGACTATTTGATAGTTATTTGTTCTTTGTAAACAGTTGTTACATATTTTAAAACGACTAGTAGTGTCATTAACGAATAGATAAACATTAAGAAAAATATTTGGTTAAGTAAATTACTTAGTGTAGGCATTGCATTTTTGCATGTGAAACCCGATGATGAGTCTCATTTGGAGGCACTACCTTTTGAGTCACGGAAGCCGCGGGAAACGGATATCGGAAGGGGAAATTCAGAATAAACAAGGTTCACTGTTTTCGTTCGTGCTGCGTTCGTGTATGCGTTCGAACGACAAACAGATTGCGGGCATTCGTGTCGCGTTCGAGGAAGCGTTCGAACGGTGTCGGTAATTCTGGTTTTGCTGCTAGCCTCACACCCCAGCCCATTTAGCTCCCCAAAGCCCATAAAACACATCCCAATTTAATTAAACTAAACATTAAACATTAAATAAAATATTTAAACCATTTACCAATTAAATAAAACACAAAATATAATCATACCTAATAAAGATAAATCAAACATATTAACTTCCTAACTAAACAAATCACATACTAAATTAAAAAGATGTCATGCCTAATTAAAATCAATTCTAACCAATTAAAACCAATCAAATATTTGACTTCCTAATCTAATAAGACATCTACCAATTTAAAATAGTTGACTTCCAAATTTAAAATATTTTGTCCCCCCTCAATCTTGTGTATACCATCCTTAGGACTCCTAATTTGGAAACTAGATCTCTTCCTGTGAGACAAGGGCAAACCCTAGCTCTCTTCTATATAAACATGCATTAACCTAGCCACACCATCTCTCCATTCTCTCTAAGACACGCCCAAGACAAAAAAAAACACTTCACATATACACAAAAAGAGAACAAAGAGCCCTAACCATCTCCTCCATAGCCGAGACAACAAGAGCCTCAATCCTCCACCATAACCGAATCCACTACAAGCAACAATCCTCCAAAGCCGAATCCACCACAGGCAACTATCCTCCATAGCCGAATCAAAACACTCCCCTCCTTCACCGAGAACACATCCCCTCATACAGCCCTTACAACCACTGAAACACCCCCCAATAAACACTCAAAACCAGCCCCCTAAAACACGCCTAAACAGCCCCTGAATCACCTTAAAACAGCAGCCCAAATCCTCTTAAAATAGTCCCTAAAAACCTTAAAAATAGTAACATAAAAACTGCATTCATAATCTTAAAAATAATCACACACAACTGCACTAAGAACCCACACAAACTTGGAACAGTTCATTGAAACGTCAAAAAAGGTGGCCTGAGCAGTGAGCAGCAAAACAGAGGCCGAACAGGAGCATAACGAAGTTCGAACCGCAAGCAAAACAGCAAAGCAGTGAGCTAGGACGCTAAACCAGTGAACCGGAGAAGTTGAGGAGCTGTACCCTTCCGACGTCCGTGAAATGCAAGCCTGAAAGTTGGCAAAAAGGTTAGACCTGAGGGTATCTTTCACACTCGTTTTTTTGTATTAATTATTAAATATTACTTGCATGATTGTCATGTTGAAATGCATGTTGTGGCCCTTGAGTAGATAAATATGCATGAATTATGAGATGTAGTATGGTGTGGCTGTGGAATAAAATGAGAGACGTGTCAACTCTCGCGGTATATCGGATGGAAACCCGGACATAATTTTCATAGCCGATTCTGAATGGACGGTAATATGATCTGTACTCGGGACACAACTCCACGTACCGCTTGAGTAAACGGCACCCTCTTTTGTTTTGTGTTGCTTTTGTTTATTTTTCGTCACTTGAATTCTGTATGTTGTTTATTTATGCATGATTCAATCGAGCGCACGGGCTTAGTAAGTGGAATGAAAGATCCCCTATGGGGAGGGGTTAAAGCCCTTTACCACGATGCTTTGCCGCGCCGGTTGATGTGTGTTCGGTTGGATGCAAGATACGTTCAATCGGGCATACTTAGTTTGATATTATTGTCTTTATCTTTTTATGCATGGTTCAATCAAGCGCATGGGCTTAGTAAGTGGAATGAAAGATCCCTTATGGGGAGGGGTTAAAACCCTTTACCACGATGCTTTGCCGCGACGGTTGATGTGTGTTCGGATTGGATGTAAGATGTGTTCAATCGGGCATACTGGTTTTGATATGATTGGCTCTATTTTTGTATGTATGATGCGATCGAGCGCATGGGCTTAGTGAGTTAGTCCAAAGGTCCTCTATTTGAGAGACGAAGAGCCTAAAAGGCCACCTTGTGACACTACTACTACTCACCCGCCGCGCTGGACGAAGTGTGTTTGGGTTGAATGTACGTTCAATTGGGCATACGAAGTCCTACACTTTTGTTGTCGTTATTTCATGTGTTGTGATGTGACACGCATGGGCTTAGTATGTTGGTCTAAAGGTCCTCTCTTTGAGAGACCAAGAGCCCCAAAAGGCCACCTTTACGGCAGTACTCGCCGCGCCCCTTTATATTGTTGTTTATGTATTTTCCTTCCCATTTCATGCATCAGGTATGTTCCCGTTCGAACGCGTTTACGAACGCAACTCGAACGCGCATGCATTTTGCCTTATCATGCATCAGGTCTCATTTCCGTTCGAACGCGTTCACGAACGCCATACGAACGTGAGCATTCTGTTTCATTTCCATTCGAACGCGTTAACAAACGCCATACAAACGTGAGCATTCTGTTTCATTTCCGTTCGAACGCGTTATCAAACGCCATACGAACGCGAACCTTCTGTTTACCATTCGAACGCGTTTACGAACGCTACACGAACGTGAACACACTGAACTGAGACATATTCATCACATGCCATGTATAATTGTTTCTTAGGTGATTTCTTTATGGAACCACACATAGTCATTCTTATCCTTGTGCACATAAAATGAAAAGCATGTTTATTCCATTAGTTGCGTCATTTGCCTTAGTCTTGATTTAACGCATTACGATTCATATACCTATGCCATGATGACTTTGGAGTATTATTCCTTGTGATATATCAGATGGAAACCCAGACATAAATTCCGTAGCCAATTCCGAATGGACGGTAATGCGGTCTGTACTTGGGATACAATTCCACGTATCACTTGGAAAAGTGCTCACATGTATGCTTGTGCTGTTATTTTATGTATGCTTGTGTTTTTTTCATGAATATGATATGCTGAATGAAGTTGTATGTTCGTTGTTACTTGAGGTATTTTCAGGCATGTGTTCTTAGATGTGAGATATATGTGAAATGTATGTATAAGTTTTATTTTGTACCGTGAATTTAGAAGCATGATACTCTTGGAAATAAGTGCTACTTAAGCCTGATTAAATTATCACATAAATCCTGTCATTACAAGTGGCATAAGTAAGGGACCATTCCGAACCCAATGGTTTGAGGTCTTCCCTTGCGAGGGGTGAGTGCGGCCTTAAATCTCTTTTCTTTCCATTTTCCCGGTTCACACCGAGTGGCGACTCCATTATTCTCCGGTTTAGTCCCCCGTGGCTACTCCGTACTCCCGACCGGGCCGCGAGCCCGGGACAGCATGCGTCGCCCCAGATCCTGTTTCATTCGGGCACCTTGTCATGAGATGTGAACTCATTGGGCCATTTAAACTGGGATGAGTTCACTCCTATGACAATTAGCCCGAAAGATTCTAAAATGATAACGGGCCGATTTGCTTGAGAGTTATAATTGATTTAGTATGTTATATATGTTACATGCATCTCATGCACCTCATACATACATATATCATGTTAACACTATCTATGTCTCAAAAAGACATCATAGATACCGTTTGGGTTAGAGAAAGGACAAGACTCACTAAAAGAACAAGTATGAGTGAATCCGATAATGAGGTGTCCCGTATGGATCAGTTAGAGAACGGTCCGCCAAGATCACTGAACAGTTGCAGGCTTTGACTACTGCTATGGCTGGTATAGCTGGGTCTCGTGCCGGGGTTAATTCTGGGGATGTGAGGCAAGAGGAATCTCCGAACAGATTGGGGGATGATACCCCGCTTTTGATGATGATATGGCAGAGTATGCAGCAGGCAGAGTATCTGGGTCTCAGGCAGAGTTACAGAAACTCCGGGATCAGGTTGAGTTCGGTTACCCGCAAGATGAGGGTAAGAATGAGGATCTGCTGGATTATGACACACTGACTTTCGAGGAACAGTTGCCGGCACAGTTCAAGATGCCTGATATGGCTAAGTTTAACGGGAATGGGGATCCAAGGGTGCATCTCCGACAGTTTGTATCAGTCATGAGTTCAGTTGGCCTGTCTCAGCGCCAAGTGCAGAAAATGTTTGGAATGTCGCTTGAAGGAGCTCCCGTGGTGTGGTACCACAGCTTGGAGAAGAAAGTAAAGGAAGATTGGAGGGAGTTAGCTGATGCTTTCCTGAAGCAGTATGTCACTGACCTAGAGATCGATCTGTCACTCCGCGATCTGGAGAATGTTAAGCAGAAATCAGAGAGAGTTTTAAGGAGTACGTGGACCGATGGAGGGGTCAGTTGTTGAAAATGCAGACTAGGCCCTCAGAGAAGACCAGATTAAAATGATCATCAAGGGCACCAAGCCCTCCATCTATGGGAAGCTGAGGAGGATGACCTCCATGATTACTGATTTTCGGCAGTTGAGGGAAACTGTCATGGACATTGAGGAAGAAGAGGCCGAGAATAGAAAATTCTATGGTCTGAACAGGAGGCCCATTGGGGGAACATCGGGAGCAAAGCCCGTTTTTGCTGAGATTGCCGCTATCCGGAACCGGCAGTTTTCTAACTTGGGAAGGCCCCTGTCAAAAGTGCTAGAGAAACTGAAGAGGCAAGGGCTTTTAAAGCCTTTAGAAGCCAAACCATCCCAAACCCACCACCACCACATTTCAATCTCAACCTTTACTGTTATTTCCATCAGCAGAAGGGCCATGACACTGACAACTGTGCCCGACTGCGCCACGAGATCCAAGACCTCATTGACTCCAAAAAGATACCTGAACCCGAAACCGAACAACCAGACACAACAAAAACCCCAAACCCTTACCCAATTACCGAGCAGTACCCCCACCAATCTACATGATCAATTCTGGCCTCCCAGAAGACCTTGTCCTAAAATCCTTCCACCCTCAAGCCTTTTGCCTTGGAATCTGGGATAGTACTAGTGAAGAGGAGAGAGAGCAGGGAAAAGCTTTTGGCTTGATTTCTCTAGCAGAGGAAGAAGTAAGGGGAATGATGCGTAGCGTAGCGTCGCTTTTACAATGATATGGCGGAGAAGGGTAAGGGAGTTTTGACAGATGGTAGAGAAGTGGTTGAGACTGCAGAAAATACTGAGGGGGATATAGTGCTGAGGCAATTGAGGAAGACTAGAGCACAAGTGAGTATCTGGGAACTGTTATGTGCATCCCGAGAGCATAGACAGGCCATGGTTGAGGCCTTGAGCAAAATTGTGGTACCAGAAGACGCCAACCCTGCAATGTTTGTTGGGTCAGTTCAGAAAGAAGCTTTGCAGATATCTTTTTCTGAGGATGAACTCCCGCCGGAGGGGAGGAATCATAATAGGCCTTTATTTATCAGGGCCGAAGTGAGGGGCAAGAAAACTTCATGTGTAATGGTGGATGACGGTTCGTCCATCAATGTGTGCCCGTTGAAAATTCTGGCAAGATTAGGTATGAAAGCAACAGACTTGGACCCCTCCAGTATGACCATTAAGGCTTATGATGATAGTAAAAGGGGAGTTGAGGGTACCTTTGTGGCTATGGTCAAGGTAGGACCGATTGAAGATGAGGTTGAGTTCACAGTGCTGGACATCCCAGCCACTTTTGCCTTATTGTTGGGAAGGCCTTGGTTTCACAAACTTGGGGGCGTGCCTTCCACTTTGCATCAGATGATCAAGTTCCCGTATGAGGGAGAAGTTGTTACTATCCGGGCTGAGGTAGATAATGCCGTGGCTGCCTTGGAGATACAACCTTTCACAAGGTTTCAGGTGTCAGCTACTTTTGAGGAATGGGTGGATCCTAGGGTGGCTAGGATTATGGAGAAAATGAAGTTTGAACCGGGTGAAGGTTCAAAATTGCCAGATTTCAGAGGACAGACCACTCGGAAAGGTTTGGGGTATAAGTCTGATGAAGAAAAACCAAAGGTCAAGAAAAAGGGCCTGAAACTGATGGAATGTTTTGTGAAAGCTTCAGGATATCAAGGGGAGCCTGAACCTGTGGAAGTTAATGGAATTGTGGTACCGGGATTTGAGATCTTCCAGGATTTGTTGGGTGAGAAACCGCTGGTTAAAGAAGCTGTGGAAGCAGAGAATTGGGAAGAAGAATTGATGAAGTTGGAAAGCCTGACTCTGGGAGAGACGAAAAGCCTGAGGAAGATCTGATTGCAGAGGAAGAAGTGTCTATAGATGATGAAGACATTTACCTTCCTGATTTGTTTGAATGTACTTCCGCATTATCCAATAATAAAGACATTTCTTTTGCTTACTACTTGCCTGAGTCATTTCCATTTGCTCTGCACGAATCAAGCATATTTGATATCAGTTCGGCCAGAACTACTGCATTTAACTTGGGTACACTTGAGAACCCCAAGGAAATTCTGATTGCAAGTGAAGTAACCTCCGAAGAGAGGGAGAAACTAGAAGAAGTGTTGGTCAGATATGCCAAAGTGTTTGCTTGGTCCTATGAGGACATGCCTGGGGTAGACAGAAACATTGCCCAACACACGATACCAACTTATCCGAATATGAGGCCAGTAAAACAGAAACTCCGACGGATGCGACCAGAATGGGCTGAGAAAGTCAGAGAGGAAGTTAAGAAACAGATAATGTGGGGTTCTTGGAAGTAGTAAAATATCCCGAGTGGTTGGCTAATATAGTGCCGGTGCCGAAGAAAGATGGGAAGGTCAGAATGTGTGTAGACTACAGAGATCTCAACAAAGCTTGCCCGAAAGATGATTTTCCTTTGCCGCATATAGATGTTCTGGTTGATAGCGCGGCTTTATCTGCTATGTATTCATTTGCAGACGGGTTTTCAGGTTACAATCAGGTTCTCATGGCCGAAAGATAAACACAAGACTGCATTTGTTACCGAGTGGGGTACTTATTGTTACAAGGTTATGCCGTTTGGGCTTAAGAATGCGGGGGCTACCTATCAGCGGATGGCCACCACACTTTTCCACGACTTAATGCACAAAGAGATTGAGGTGTATGTGGATGACATGATGGTGAAATCAGAGACAAGAGTTGGGCATATTGAAGCACTGGAAAGGTTCCTTCAGAGAGTTGACAGATATAACCTGCGGCTAAATCCCAAGAAATGTGTGTTTGGGGTGACATCAGGGAAATTGCTTGGTCACACAGTGGGAATGGGCGGAATAGAGGTAGACTCCGAGAAGATCAAGGCAATCACAGAAATGCCTGCACCGACCGAAGACAGAAAAAGAAGTCAGAGCATTCTTGGGAAAGATTCAGTACATCAGTCGGTTCATCGCCAAGTTGACATCAGTATGTGAGCCTATCTTCAAACTGTTGAGAAAAGATCAGCCAGTGAGATGGAATGAACGGTGTCAGACAGCCTTCGACAAGATCAGAGAGTACTTGGTAAAGCCTCCTGTATTGAAACCTCCGAGGCCGGGCAGACCTTTGATATTGTATTTGGCTATAGAATCAGAAGCACTGGGGGCAATGATGGTACAGGCAGATGAGACAGGGGTAGAACATGCAGTCTATTATCTGAGTAAGAAGATGCTCCCGTATGAGGCTCGGTATCAAGAAGTTGAGAAGATCTGTCTTGCAGTGGTATGGGCTTCCAGAAAATTGCGGCATTACTTCCAGTCATACAAGATCCAGGTAGTGGCAAAGGAGAATCCTCTGAAGTATCTTCATTCGGTGCCTTCACTAGTGGGAAAGTTGGGCAGATGGTTGGTATTGCTGACAGAGTTTGACATTGAATATCTCACCTCCAAAGTGATCAAAGGGCGAGCAGTAGCGGAGTTTCTGGCAATGCAACCTGTTGAGGGGGATCAGTATAAGTTTGAATTTCCAGATGAAGAGATCCAAGCAATAACAGTTCAGAGATGGAAGATGTATTTCGACGGAGCAGTGAATTACAAGGAGCTGGAATTGGAATCGTGATAGTGACCCCCGAAGGGGAGACTTTGCCTTTAGCCAAGAGGTTGACATTCAGAGTGACTAATAACATGGCCGAGTATGAAGCATGTGCTTTTGGTTTGACAGCATTGATAGCCTTGAAGGCCGGGAGTGTGGAAGTCTACGGAGATTCTATGTTGGTAGTCCAGCAGATGCGAGGAGAATGGGAATTGAAAGAAGAACGGTTGAAACCTTACCTTTTTCACCTCAGAAAGTTGGCACAGGTTATCCCCGAGTGTAAGTTTCAGCACTTACCGAGAGAAGAGAATCAGATGGCAGATGCATTGGCTACACTTGCAGCAACTTGGGAAAATCCAGAAAAGTTAGTGATGAGACCGTTGATACTGACAACAGCGAGCAGACCTGTTTATGAGATAGAAAGAATTCTGGGAGTTGAGGTCGACGATGGTAAACCTTGGTATTATGACATCCAGAGGTATCTGGAATATGGTGAACTCCCGGAAGGGGCAGGCAGAAAAGACAGAATAGCCATTCAGAAGTTGGCTTCCCAGTATGTGATCTTAAAAGGGGAACTGTACAAAAGGCAAGCAAACGGCATTCAGTTGAAATGTTTGAGAAAAGAAGAAGCTCAGAAAGTGATGGAAGAGGTACATGCCGGGGTATGTGGTCCGCACATGAATGGGTTGAACTTGTCCCGCAAGATAGTGAGACAGGGGTTTTATTGGTCGACTATGGAGACAGACTGCGCAAGGATGGTAAAGCACTGTCACGACTGTCAGATACATGGCAATCTGAGTCATCTGCCACATACAGAGTTGCACGGGCTGTCAGAGCCATGGCCGTTCTCAGCATGGGGGATTGACATGATCGGGGAAATTCGACCGAATGCATCTAATGGGCATCGCTTCATAGTAGTAGCAGTGGATTACTTCTCAAAATGGGTAGAAGCTGAGTCGTTCCGGAACGTTACAGCAAAACAGATGGCCAAGTTCATAGCACGGAACCTCATTTGTCGGTATGGTATGCCGCACCACGTGGTCACGGACAATGGGGTACAGTTTCAAGGAGAGACAAAGGCAATGCTACAAAGGTACGGGATAGGCCATCATAAGTCATCACCTTACAGGCCACAAGCGAATGGGGCAGTTGAGGCAGCCAACAAGACTGTAAAGACAATTCTGGCTAAGATGACAGAGAACTGCAGGGATTGGGCTGAGAGACTACCGTATGCCTTGTGGGGGTACAGAACGTCAGTCAGAACAGCAACGGGTGCAACACCTTACTCTTTAGTGTACGGGATGGAAGCGGTACTGCCGGTGGAAATGGAAATACAGTCTATGAGGGTATTAGCAGAGACAGAGTTACCTGAGTCAGAATGGGCCGCACAGAGATTTGATCAGTTAGCACTTTTGGACGAGAAAAGGATAAGAGCCTTACATCACATGCAGTTGTATCAGAAGAGACTGGCCCGGGCCTTCAACAAGAAAGTACGTCCCACAAAGATCAGAAAGGGTGATTTGGTACTTAAGCAGTCGAGGCCGTCGACGACAGATCCGAGAGGGAAATTCAGGCCAACTGGGAAGGACCTTACATCGTTCAGAAAGTCATGGGAAATGGAGCAGTGAAGTTGTCAGACCTCGAGGGAAATGAATTCACAGAACCAATCAATGTCGACAGGTTGAAGTTGTACTTTGCTTGAGAAGACTTGGTCGCCAGTGGAAGACCTAACCCAACGGAATAAGAAAACTCCTGCATACATGCATACACGTAACCTATATTGCATATTTTTGTGTTTGTTCTGTTTTGTGTAAACAGGTGTTGAAGACGGAAAAGAGCGAGCAGTAAGCCAATCAGAGATAGTAAAAGCACAGTATTTGATCTGGGCAGTAATCTGAAGATTGAGGTCCCAATGAAGTTAAGTTCCGGGTATGGGTCTCGGAGGGCGAAGTCCACATCACATCATATCAGCTTGGGGGCGAGGCCCATATCGGCTGAGGAGCGAGGCTCCACATTGTACCAGCTTGGGGGCGAGGCCCATATCGGCTGAGGAGCGAGGCTCCACATCACATTATATCATCAGCTTGGGGGCGAAGCCCATATCGGCTGAGGAGCGAGGCTCCACATCACATTATATCAGCTTGGGGGCGAAGCCCATATCGGCTGAGGAGCGAGGCTCCACATCACATTACATCAGCTTGGGGGCGAAGCCCATATCGGCTGAGGAGCGAGGCTCCACATCACATTATATCAGCTTGGGGGCGAAGCCCATATCGGCTGAGGAGCGAGGCTCCACATTGTACCAGCCAGCTTGGGGGCGAGGCCCATATCGGCTGGGGAGCGAGGCTCCACATCACATCATGTCAGCTGGGGGCGAAGCCCATATCGGCTGAGGAGCGAAGCTCCACATCACATCATTTTGCAGGCGAGGCCCACATCATCAGCAGTATCGAGATGCGTCTCAGGATCGAGGTCCACTGCAGTATCAGCTCAGCTCGAGACAGCTAGCTAGCCAGGTAAGTAAAAAATGCATTGCATAGACTTTGATAGGACTGTCACTGTCACACACTGCACAAGCCCCATCAAAGTGGGGGCGACTGTAGGCATTGCATTTTTGCATGTGAAACCCGATGATGAGTCTCATTTGGAGGCACTACCTTTTGAGTCACGGAAGCCGCGGGAAACGGATATCGGAAGGGGAAATTCAGAATAAACAAGGTTCACTGTTTTCGTTCGTGCTGCGTTCGAACGGCAAACAGATTGCGGGCGTTCGTGTCGCGTTCGAGGAAGCGTTCGAACGGTGTCGGTAATTCTGGTTTTGCTGCTAGCCTCACACCCCAGCCCATTTAGCTCCCCAAAGCCCATAAAACACATCCCAATTTAATTAAATAAACATTAAACATTAAATAAATATTAACCATTTACCAATTAAATAAACACAAAATATAATCATACCTAATAAAGATAAATCAAACATGCAACTTCCTAACTAAACAAATCATACTAAATTAAAGATGTCATGCCTAATTAAAATCAATCCTAACCAATTAAAACCAATCAAATATTTGACTTCCTAATCTAATAAGACATCTACCAATTTAAAATAGTTGACTTCCTAATTTAAAATATTTTGTCCCCCCTCAATCTTGTGTATACCATCCTTAGGACTCCTAATTTGGAAACTAGATCTCTTCCTTGTGAGACAAGGGCAAACCCTAGCTCTCTTCTATATAAACATGCATTAACCTAGCCACACCATCTCTCCACTCTCTCTAATACACGCCCAAGACAAAAAAAAACACTTCACATATACACAAAAAGAGAACAAAGAGCCCTAACCATCTCCTCCATAGCCGAGACAACAAGAGCCTCAATCCTCCACCCATAACCGAATCCACACAAGCAACATCCTCCAAAGCCGAATCCACCACAAGCAACTATATCCCTCCATAGCCGAATCAAAACACTCTCCCCTCCTTCACCGAGAACACATCCCCCTCATACAGCCCTTACAACCCTAAACACCCCCTAATAAACTCAAACCAGCCCCCTAAAACACACGCCTAACAGCCCCTGAATCACCTTAAAACAGCAGCCCAAATCCTCTTAAAACAGTCCCTAAAAACCTTAAAAACAGTAACATAAAAACTGCATTCATAATCTTAAAAATAATCACACACAACTGCACTAAGAACCCACACAAACTTGGAACAGTTCATTGAAACGTCAAAACAGGTGGCCTGAGCAGTGAGCAGCAAAACAGAGGCCGAACAGGAGCAGAACGGAGTTCGAACCGCAAGCAAAACAGCAAAGCAGTGAGCTAGGACGCTAAACCAGTGAACCGGAGAAGTTGAGGAGCTGTACCCTTCCGACGTCCGTGAAACGCAAGCCTGAAAGTTGGCAAAAAGGTTAGACCTGAGGGTATCTTTCACACTCATTTTTTTGTATTATTTATTAAATATTACTTGCATGATTGTCATGTTGAAATGCATGTTGTGGCCCTTGAGTAGATAAATATGCATGAATTATGAGATGTAGTATGTTGTGGCTGTGGAATAAAATGAGAGACGTGTCAACTCTCGCGGTATATCGGATGGAAACCCGGACATAAATTTCATAGCCGATTCCGAATGGACGGTAATATGATCTGTACTCGGGACACAACTCCACGTACCGCTTGAGTAAACGGCACCCTCTTTTGTTTTGTGTTGCTTTTGTTTATTTTTCGTCACTTGAATTCTGTATGTTGTTTATTTATGCATGATTCAATCGAGCGCATGGGCTTAGTAAGTGGAATGAAAGATCCCCTATGGGGAGGGGTTAAAGCCCTTTACCACGATGCTTTGCCGCGCCGGTTGATGTGTGTTCGGTTGGATGCAAGATACGTTCAATCGGGCATACTTAGTTTGATATTATTGTCTTTATCTTTTTATGCATGGTTCAATCAAGCGCATGGGCTTAGTAAGTGGAATGAAAGATCCCTTATGGGGAGGGGTTAAAACCCTTTACCACGATGCTTTGCCGCGCCGGTTGATGTGTGTTCGGATTGGATGTAAGATGTGTTCAATCGGGCATACTTGGTTTTGATATGATTGGCTCTATATTTTGTATGTATGATGCGATCGAGCGCATGGGCTTAGTGAGTTAGTCCAAAGGTCCTCTCTGAGAGACGAAGAGCCTAAAAGGCCACCTTTGTGACACTACTTCGCCGCGCTGGACGAAGTGTGTTTGGGTTGAATGTACGTTCAATTGGGCATACGAAGTCCTACACTTTTGTGTCTTTATTTCATTTCATGTGTTGTGATTGACGCGCATGGGCTTAGTATGTTGGTCTAAAGGTCCTCTCTTTGAGAGACCAAGAGCCCCAAAAGGCCACCTTTACGGCAGTACTTCGCCGCGCCCCTTTATTTTGTTGTTTATGTATTGCGTCCCATTTCATGCATCAGGTCTGTTCCCGTTCGAACGCGTTTACGAACGCAACTCGAACGCGCATGCATTTTGCCTTATCATGCATCAGGTCTCATTTCCGTTCGAACGCGTTCACGAACGCCATACGAACGTGAGCATTCTGTTTCATTTCCGTTCGAACGCGTTAACAAACGCCATACGAACGTGAGCATTCTGTTTCATTTCCGTTCGAACGCGTTATCAAACGCCATACGAACGCGAACCTTCATTTTACCGTTCGAACGCGTTTACGAACGCTACACGAACGCGAACACACTGAACTGAGACATATTCATCACATGCCATGTATAATTTTTTCTTAGGTGATTTTTTTATGGAACCACACATAGTCATTCTTATCTTTGTGCACATAATAATGAAAAGCATGTTTATTCCATTAGTTGCGTCATTTGCCTTAGTCTTGATTTAACGCATTACGATTCATATACCTATGCCATGATGACTTTGGAGTATTATTTCTTGTGATATATCGGATGGAAACCCAGACATAAATTCCGTAGCCGATTCCGAATGGACGGTAATGCGGTCTGTACTTGGGATACAATTCCACGTATCACTTGGAAAAGTGCTCACATGTATGCTTGTGCTGTTATTATGTATGCTTGTTTTTTTCATGAATATGATATGCTGAATGAAGTTGTATGTTCGTTGTTACTTTGAGGTATTTTCAGGCATGTGTTCTTAGATGTGAGATATATGTGAAATGTATGTATAAGTTTTATTTTGTACCGTGAATTTAGAAGCATGATACTCTTGGAAATAAGTGTACTTAAGCCTGATTAAATTATCACATAAATCCTGTCATTACAAGTGGCATAAGTAAGGGACCATTCCGAACCCAATGGTTTGAGGTCTTCCCTTGCGAGGGGTGAGTGCGGCCTTAAATCTCATTTTCTCATTTTCCCGGTCCACCGGGTGGCGACTCCATTATTCTCCGGTTTAGTCCCACGTGGCTACTCCTCCGTACTCCCGACCCGGGGCCGTGAGCCCGGGACCACAGCATGCGTCGCCCCAGATCCTGTGTTCCCACACTTAGAACATTAGTTTATGAGATTTATCATTTAAGTATTGGATGCTTATTCCATATGGTAAAGGATGGTCTGATATGAGATCAGATCACATATCATTATCCATTTAATGAATATTGTATTCGGGAAGGTGACTAAATCTCATTTAACCAATGACTGTCATTGGAACAGAAAATTTATTAAATTGATACATTGGATGTATGTAATTTAATGAATTGTTAATTGCTTCAGGTAGTTTTCTTTACTTCATAACTTAGTCAATGAATTGTCGTGACTTAGTTACGTGTTTCTGATAAAACACAGATAGAATATTTTGACTGGTTCAAAGATATTCGATCTGAAGTTTTGAAAATTGTATCTTTAAAATTGATCGTGAGTCTTTGAATTTTTCAAAGATGTTTGATACGATCAAACATATGAATTTATGGTAATTTGTTCTAAGGTTATTCGAAAAATATAATTCTTACATCAATATCATTCTTCCACGATTCCATATTGATGGAATTGGTTAGTGGAAGAAATCAAATCTTAAGTGATTTAATTCGTTTGATATTGAGAGTTACCGAATTAGTTTCAATACTCTTGGGGATATGCTCCAGTAACACTAATTCATCATTTTAATTAATGTTCCTTTAGTTTCTACAGTTACGTATATGATATGTGTAAGTGGAAAATTCGAATCTTGAAATGTTTGAGATTTGAATCTTTCTTCTGTATAATAGTTATATAATCGAACTCTACTTGCACCTCGGAGGTACAAGTAAGAGTTTATCATTTGTTCTATTTAATCGAATATTGTATTCTATTTGATAGAATATCTTTTCAACCATCTCGAGTAATCAAATTGTTTATTACACAATGTGTAACATTGGATGTTGACAATTGTAGAAAAGACTTGACTTATTGAAGTCAAATATGATGATAAATTTTAAATGGAACTACATAATTAATAAGATGAAAATACTCTTTGATTACTTACATATAAGTTCAATAGGATGTCAGAATCATTTGTAAAGTATTTGATACTTAATGGTTCTATTGTTTTCTTATCAAAGAAAGTTATCCTATAACTTATAGTGGGAACGATATTTGATATCGATTCCGAAAATTAACATTAAACCATAGATCTAAGATTGTTCATAGCTTACTACGATCAAATTTGGAACTTGATTGAGCTTTCATTATGAATCGTTCATAAAATGTGCAAATAGTTTACGCAGCAAAAGCACAGTGAGCTTAATAAAGGTTTGACCTTTATAGTATGACAGTGAGAAAAGTTATACCTAGAAATCTATTGTAAATTCTGAGGAAACTTGTCTCTAGTCGCACTAATTGAATAATTTAAGATCTGTTGGTTAATGATGATATTAAATTGTACATTTTAGGTAAAAAATACAAAGTAGCGTTTCTGAATGGTTTCTTCAGATAAGACATCCATTGTGATTTCTTAGTTTGAAGAGTTCATTTTGGAATGGCCCCGGAGTTTGTATTATGCTAAAATTACAATTTAGTAAATTAGCTTATAGAGCCTATTGTAGACTCGGATGAGCTTTCTGGAAATTTGTATTCTCTAATTTTGATATCTGTCAGATTGTCTGATTTTATCAAAGCATAGAAAATACATATGAGATAGAAGGGTTAGTGGGAGCGTACAAATTTCTTTCTAGTATTTTACATCATAATGAAATTATCATTATTAAGGTAATAATGAGATGTTAATGAGGTAAAAGATTTACCTGAGTCCTATTTTCTCCGTGAAAGCAGTGGGAGTGGTGTCTCTATTATATTCGATATAAAGTTTTATATATGATATAAAACTAAGAGACTTGTGAGATACTCTTATTAATCGTACATTAGATATGATTTAATAAAGGACACAACAAAACTATCTCTATGACAGTTAGTGTGTGTCTTATGTATAGTATTAATCTTTCGTAAAGGATGATTCCTTTTTTCGAAAGAGATATTGATTAGAATGTCTAATCAATCTTATGCATCATAGAATGATGGCATAATGAATACTATATTTAGTGCGATAAGAGATATCAATTTAATCGTAATTGTTACGAGTTATTTTGATATCCTCTAGACCATAAGATGTGCCTTGAAACATGTTCTTTATTATCTTTGAGATATTAAGAACGAGTTTCTAATTAATGGAGAATAAAGTTCGCAACCATTAGGGTCAGATTAGTTTTGAGTCTAATTATGACGTTAGGGAGTCTACGTCATAAAGAGTCAGAAAAGATGTAGTGGGAGTGTCACAGATGATTCCACTACAAGAGTGGAGTTAGTTGCAACTTATGAAGTATCGACTTATGAAGTTGCACCGTGACCTTGTATATTATAAGTTTGGTATTGTTGGGGTTTTGGGCGATGGGGCGCAGCGGAAGCGCGGTTCGGGTGAAATCGTATTTTTAAAACTTTTTCAAAATACCAAATAAATTATTCAATATCTAATATGAATAATTTATTCATATTTCACCTAAACCTATTTATTCAATATCAAATATTGACATAAACATAGTTGAAACTTCGCGAAACTTTTAAGAAAACTATTTTTCCGCAAAATGGCCTAAAACGCGTTTTTGACCGAACCGACTACCCGACACTTATGGAAACTGCCCAGGTCAGTTCCAATAGTGTCGGGGAAGTTCATGGGATGCCTGAACAGTGACGAATTCACTGTTTGGACAGCCGTCACCCGGTTGGCTCAAAATCCACCCGGTAACGCCGTTTTGTTCCAACTCCCAAAACACATCCATTATATTCATAAGACATCAAAAACATCCCAGAATTTCCAGTTTGGGCAGATCTAATCTACAAACAGAAATTACCCAATAAACATGCTACAAATCCAATTTTCACCAAGATTAATCTAATTAATCTAACACCAAAGAAGTCCCACCACACATGAAGAACTCTAGAACAATTGTAGGTTATTTTAGAGTTGTTCAACAACTCTATAATGGAAACCTATCACAATTGACCAAATTGGAATTTAATTACAATAATTCATTCCAATACTACTTCACACATGCCAACAAACTTCCAATTCAACCATCACAACCAAAAGTCCCAAAAAATCAGATTTGAAGGAACCTTAGAACAATTCTAAATCATGAAGAAATAAGAAATCAAGATTTCCAAGCTTAGGTTTTGAAGACTTACCCTAAATCTTCCAAATCCTTAACCTTTTTCTTTGATTTTTCCTTCAAACCTTCATGGAATTATCAAACAAGTTGAAAACCATTTTTTTCTTTCTAGTTTCGGCAGTGGCAAGATGAACAAGAGAGAGAAAACAAATTTTTTTTATTTAAATAGAGTGATGAACGAAAATTGGGGCCATTTTTGTCCTTTTAGTAATTTAATCAAATTAAATTCAACTAATACTTTACATTAACCAATCAAAATTGCACACATATAAAGTATAATAAATCCATGCCATTTGCACCAATTAAAACTCACCATGTATCATTCAAATAATGACAAATGGATAAGGCATTAATTTTAATTATTTAATCATTTAACTATTAAATAATTAAGCAATTAATTTACATATATATATATATATATTTTTTTTTTATTTACATTAAATAATAAATAAATATATTCATGGCATGTGTCAAAATCTCATTTGACGAATAATTAATGTGTATCTAATCGTATTATGTATCAAATACAAATACACAATAATTATTAGCGGAAAAAATCCCCTAATGCATGCGTTATCGTTTAACCGATTAAACAATCTGGATTAACTCATTTAATCCAATGAAGTATTATGAATAATTCATATTATTCATATCGAGTTGCCCAAGTGCTCAACGAGTACACTTCATATTGTGAGACTCTCTAAGTTTAGGTTTATCCGTCACGAAATCTAATTTCGTGTCCATAATCCACCCACTCATGGATTATGACGACCACAAATAATCTCGCTATACTATACAAGACGAGGTCATAGCATATGTATAACCCCTCCGTCACAGGCCATCCGTATTATACTTGGGATATAAATCAGAACGTCAAATTCATTCGGTATAATACAATCGACTTTCAATTTACGATCATGAAATAACACTCGAAACTGGTTTCCGACGTTATACCACGTCCATGGATTTACTAGATCGTAAACATGTGTTGGATGTCTATGCCCTGTAAAAATGACTGACGAATCCTATCTTGATACGCACAGGATATCATGAGTATCAGTCCACACCTAACGAACAGGCAGAGGTCTGATCATCACTAGATCGTTGACGTGACTGCCATCAAAGTGTGGAGGATGGCTCATATATCCACAATGGTATCTCAAGTCGAAGGACCACTATGGTCGCTCAACTCGAGAAGGTTCCTATTGACGTTGGTGTACCATCTATTAGGAAACCTTCCGTGAGTCATTCAATGTCTTATCAAATAAACATCTACATATCTATACGAGTCTCCCGAGACTCATGGTTCACTAGGATAAACCATCGGACCAAGTCACGATATACGACATGTACTAGCCCTAGGGGATTTTACTAACCGACAAGTGTTAGCAAATCTTGACCAGGAACTTTATTTAAGGATATACAACTAATAATGCGCTTCCCAATGTCAATTACAAACTACATTGTAACTGTGCAATATACTGTAAATCCTAGGGTCTTTGTCTAATATACACATATCACTGAATCCGATTCGGTTTCGATCTAATCGTAATTAGATCGAATAACATATAAAAGACAAGGGTGCTACCACTAAAATTAGTAATATTACGAAAAATGGTATTGCTCGTATTCATGAATCGGACATAAATATGATCCGGATTGGCACTCCGAGCACCAACCCTAACAGGTATTAGTGTTGTGTTTGTGGTTGTCTACATAGTTTTTGGATTTAATCCGTAAATACTTAGACAACTTAGTAGCGGAAGCACAATGTTGATATGGCATCTGAGTCATATTGATGATTAACTTAGTTTCTACAAAAATATGAATGATGTTTGCTAAGGAAAATGATTGTGTTTGTTGGACAAACTCAATATGTCATAGCGGGCTTACTTGCTGTTACCTACCTTTTGAGCGCTAGGTGAGTTCTTGAGGGTCATGAGTATGTGATACACATTGGGATGTGTATATGATACCATGGATTGGCACTATAGCAAGTGGGAGAAATTGTAAGGGTTGGTGCTCTGAGCGCCAATCCGAATCGTATTTATGTCTAATTCATGAATACGAACATTACTTTTTTCCATAATATTACTAATTTAAATGGTAGCACCTCTTGTCTTTTATATACGTATTCAATCTAATTTCAATTAGATTGATTAGATTGAAACTAAATCTGATTTTGTGATATGTATATATATTAGACAAAAAACCCAGGATTTACAACGGAGTGCGCAGTTACAGCATAACTTGTAATTGACAATGGGAAGTGTCACTATAAGTTGTATATCCTTAAATTAAGTTCTTGGTCAAGATTTACTGACACGGGTCGGTTAGTAAAATCTGCTGAGACCAGTACATGTCGTATATCGGACTTGGTCTGATGGTTTATCCCAATGAACCATGATTCTTGGGAGACTCGTATAGACATGTAGGTGTTTATTTGATAAACACTGAACGACTCAACGAACATTTCCTAATAGATGATACACCAACGTCAATAGGAATCTTCTCGGGTTGAGTAGCATAGTGATTCTTTGACTAGAGATACCACTATGGATATATGAGTTATCCTCCACACTTAGATAGCAGTCACATCACCGATCTATTTAGATCAGACCTCCGCCTGTTCGTTGGGTGTGGACTCATGCTCATGATATCATGTGAGTATCAAGAAAGGATCCGTCAGTTCTGTGTACATAGCATAGGTAGCCCATATGTGATTAGCAATCTGTTAAATCTGTGGCAATAGTATACTTTGGAAGTGAGTTTCGAATGTTATTTAGAGATTGCTAAAAGTGTACATCGACGAGATTATTCCTATAGAGATTTGACGTTTTTATTTATATCTCTGGGATAATCCAGATACCTGTGATGGAGGGATTATACATATGCAATGACCTCGACTTGTATGATTCAGTGAGTTTATCTATGGTCGTCAAAATTTACAGGTGGGTGAATTATGGACACGATATTGGATTTTGTGACGGATATACCTGAATCTAGAGAGTCTCACTAATGAAATATACTCGAAGAGCACTAGGGCAACTATTATGAATAATACTGATTATTTATAACTCGTTTAATGGTTAAATGAAAAATACATGCAATTGGGACCTAACGGTCATTTTCGAATTAATGTGTATTTGTATTTAATATTTGATATTATTAAATACACATTAATTAAATATCAATTTGTGATATTTAACATATATCATTAATATATGTATTTGAGATATTTAATGTAAATATAATACATATATTTAAGATATTTATATTTATTTTTTAATTATTTAATTGTAAAATAATTTAATTAATTAATAAAATAAATATCTTTAGTAATGATATAATTAGGAAATGGCATGTTATCATTGGAACACATTTTAATTTGCTTTATTAAAAATAAAGTGTTACTTTATTAAAGTGAATTGTGGACTAATGAAAATACAACAAAAATTAAATAATTGTTATTTTATTTTCTTTGTATAATTCGGCCAAGGGTAATTATTTTGAAAAAAATGCTTTTTTTTTCAATTACAACACTTAGACAAGTTTAACAAAATTTTACAAAGTGAGTTGAGAGCAAAGGTGAAGAAAGAAAGGAAAAACAAAGCCAAAATTTGGAATTTTGTAAGTTATTTCACACTTTCTTCTATATAGAAATTGTTTCTATTATTCTTAATTTCAAATTGTGTTGTTAAGATGATGTCTCTACTCTTTTAGTTTGTAATTAAATTTTTTGGAAGCTTGTTTGAAGGTGTTGAGCATGTATGATTAATTTATAAGCTTATTAGTGTAATTAAGCTTAATAGATTAATTAGAGATTAAAGTTGTCATTCTAGAGTTGATTAGCCATTCATAATTAACCTAGAATTGTTCTTGCTTAATTTCATGATGGTGAGACTTGATTAATTTGGTAATTTATTGATTAAAGTGTTGAATTTATTCAATTTAATGTAAATTGTGTAATTAGAGTAATTTATGAAATTAGGGATCTAAACCTATTCTAATTCTGCGGCTTTTCATATATATGATATAATTTGATGTATATTTGATGTATGTTAAATTTAGGATTGATTGGATTTGATCTTGATATGTTTTGAACAAATTGGGCCAAATTTCAATTAATAAAAGTTCAGGGGCTGTTTCGATAATTATGAAAAAGTTTCTGGATTGAGTTGCAAATTATGTTTTCATGTTTTGAACATGTTAAGAATCATTTCAGAAATGATTGGGAATCATCTAAAATTGTATTTGACAATTTTAGGACTAAAATGTAAAATTTGTAAAGTTTAGTAGTCTCACGCTAATTAATGATAAATCTGATTTTTCAGATAAAAATTCAGTTTTTATTTATTGATTAATTAGAATAAATTGGTTTATTTTAATTACCCAAGAAAAATATTTATCGGAAATTGTTTTGGAGTGAAAATAGGCGAAAACGGCGAAAAATGGCGTTATCGGGTAACGGCTGCCCAAATAGTGAACTGGACACTATTCAGACAGCTCACGAACTGTCCAAATGTTTTTGGGGCTGACCTAGGCAGTCCCCATATGCATTGGTCGGTCGGTTCGGCCGAAAACGTGTTTTATGCTATTTTGCGGAAAAACGTTTTCACAAAAGTTTTCGCGATTTTTCTATATTATTTATTTCGTTATATGATATCGAATAAATATGTTTATGTGAAATATGAAGGAATTATTAATATTGGATATTGAATAATTTATTCGCAAGTTTAAAAATTTTTAAACTACGATTTCGCCCGAACAACGCTTCTTCCGCTGCGCCTCCCTGATTTGACCCCAACATTAAAGGTATCAATTTGATCGTAATTGTTATGAACTGTTTTGATACCCTGTAGACCATAGGATGGGTCTTGAAACATGTTCTTTGTTATTTTTGAGATATTAAGAACTGGTTTCTTATTCATGGAGAATATAATCCACAACCATTAGAATCAAATTAGTTTTGAGTCTAATTATGACGTTAGACAGTCTACGTCATATAGGGTCAGAAAAGATGCAGTGGGAGTGTAACGGTTGATTCTACTGAATTAGTAGAATTAGTTGTAACTTATGAAGTATTGGCTTATGAAGTTGCATAGTGATCTCAAAGACTAGAAGTTTTGGTATTAGTATTGTGTTTGCGGTTGTCTATATAGTATTTTGGATTTGATCTCTAAATACATAGACAACTTAATAGCTATAGTACATTATTGATATCGCATATGAGTCATATTTATGTAGAACTTGGGTTCTACAAAATATGAATGATGATGGTTAAGGGAAACGATTGGGTTTGTTGGACAAACTCAATTTGTTATAGCGGACCTACTTCATGTTGCCTACCTCTTGAGTGCTAGGTGATCTCTTGAGGGCCATGAGTATGTGATACACATTGAGATGTGTAAATGATATCGTGGATTGGCACTAGAGCAAGTGGGAGAAATTGTTAGGGTTGGTGCTCGGAATACCAATCCGGATCGTATTTATGTCTGATTCATGAATAAGAACAATTCATTTTTTCCATAATATTACTTAGTTAATGGTAGCACCTCTTTTCTTTTATATACATATTCGATCTAACTACGATTAGATATCTAATTATGATTAGATTGAAACTAAATCTGATTTAGTGATACGTATATATTAGACAAAGACCCTAGGATTTACAACGTAGTGCGCAGTTACAACGTAGTTTGTAACTGACATTGGGAAGCGTCAATATAAGTTGTATATCCTTAAATAAAGTTCATGGTCAAGATTTACTAGCACGGGTTGGTTAGTAAAATTCGCTGAGACCAGTACATGTCGTATATCGTGACTTGGTCTGATGGTTTATCCCAATGAACCATGAGTCTCGGGAGACTCGTATAGACGTGTAGGTGTTTATTTGATAAACACTTAACGACTCACTGAATATTTCCTAATAGATGGTACACCAACGTCAATAGGAATCTTCTCGAGTTGAGTGAGCATAGTGGTCCTTCGACTTGAGATACCACAGTGGATATATGAGTTATCCTCCATACTTTGATGGCAGTCACGTCACCGATCTATTTAAATCAGACCTCCGCCTGTTCGTTGGGTGTAGATTGATGCTCATGATATCCTGTAGGTATCAGATATAATCCATCAGTCCTGTGTACAGGGCATAGGTATCAGGTACGTATTTGCGATCTAGTAAATCCATGGTCGTGGTATACTTCGGAAGCGAGTTTCGAATGTTATTTAGAGATCGTAAATTTAAAAGTCGACTATATTATACCTTAGGGATTTGACGTTCTTATATATATCCTCGGTATAATATTGATAGCCTGTGACAGAGGGATTATACGTATGCAATGACCTCGACTTGCATAGTTTAGCGAGATTATCCATGGTCGTCATAATTTACGAGTGGGTGAATTATGGACACTAAATTGGATTCTGTGACGGATAAACCTAAACTTAGAGAGTCCCACAATATGAAGTGTACTCGTTGAGCACTTGGGCAACGCGTTATGAATAATATAGATTATTCATAATACTTCACAGAATTAAATGAGTTAATTCGAGTCGTTTAAACGGTTAAATGAAAATACATGCATTATGGGCATTTCGGTCAATTAATAATTAATGTGTATTTGTATTTGATACAAAATTTGATTTGATTCATATTAATTAATTGTCAAATAAGATTTTGACATATGCCATTAATATATGTATTTGTTATTTAATATAAATAAAAATAAAAATACATATATAATAATTATTATTTTAATTAATTATTTAGGTGTTTAAATGTTAAATATCTAGATAATTAAATTATTTCAATATTACATAAATGTTATGCAATATGTTTGATTATTATTGGTTACATGTGCCATGATTTTATTAAGCTAAAAGTTTACAAATTGGATTTGTCAACTTAAAAGCTTATTATTATTTAATTAGATTAAAAATGACCAAATGACCAAAATATCCTTCTTTTACACCCTAAGTCGGTTTTGGCCTTGTATTTAAAGTTGAAAATTTTGTTTTCTCCTTCAATTAGAAGCCATGGCCGAAACTTAACTCCATTAAAGCACCCCAAAATTCAAGAAAAAGTTTAAGGAAATTACAATATTTGGAGGTAATTTTCAATAATCTTAAACTTAGAAAGCTTTTTTCTTTTTCTTGAATATCTATAATAGTTCTAGGGTTTCTTCCTTTCTTATATTTTGGGGTTTTTTGAATTGGAGGATGGATTTGGAGGCTAGATACATGTGTGAAGTTGGATTGGATGATATTAGTGTAATATTGATTCAATTTTGTTAATTGATGACTTGTTGCCATTCTAGAGTGTTATGACCACTCTTGTAACTCCTAGAATTGTTCTTGAGTTCTTCATTTGTGGTGGCTTTGGTTGGTGTTAATGTTGATATGATTAATGTTGAGAAAATTAGATTTAAAGCATGAAAAAATGATATTTTAAGTTACCAAATTAGATCTGGAAATTATGTGATTTTGGTGATGAAAAGTATGTTGTATGAATTTATTGGATGTGTTTTGGGCATTGGAACAATTTCCGGAAATTGTTTCGGAGTTGAAATATGCGAAAATGGAAAAAAATGGCATTACCGGGTGAGTTTCGGGCTTATCGGGTGTCCGCTGTCCAAACAGTGAATTTTCCACTGTTTGGGCAGCCCATGAACTACTCTGGTACTGTTGGGGCTGACCTGGGCAGTCATCATGTGCATTGGGTGGTCCGTTCGGTCAAAAACGTGTTTCATGTCATTTTAAGGAAAAACGTTTTCGTAAACGTTTCGCGATGTTTCTTAACTATTTATGTTGTCATTTGATATCGAATAAATATGTTTAGGTGAAATATGAATGAATTATTCATATTAGATATTGAATAATTTATTCGTTAATTTTAAAATTTTTTAAATTATGATTTCACCCGAACTGCGAGCTTCCACTGCACTTGCGCCAAAACCCCAACATCAGGAAGATAAATTTTATTACAAATGTTCTGCGAATGATGATGATTTTAGAAAAATTTACTTTCAAAGTTGAGTTTCTATTTTCCGAGGCATGTGGGGAAACCCACATCAGTTGTAACTTGACACAGTTATGGAATTGACGAATATAGATATCGTGTGCACACGCAGTTCAGGACTAGGGATGAGTGATGCCCCTAGATCTTAGATTTTGAGTTAAGAGTGTAGCATAGATCCGCACCCCCGGCTCCAGACTTGTGGCTTAGGGGACGGTGAGACGTAACGCCCCAAGACCACTAGATATTTGCGTACTGAGGGACGCCCCCAAGCGCCATATTTTGCGTACGTGGGGACAGCGATACGTAACGCCCCAAAACGTCATATTTTAGATACAGATTTTTCAGATGTAGATTTGTCAGAAACAGGTTTTTTAGAAACGGATTTCCAGAAATAGATTCTTCAGAAAAGATGAGTTTTATAAAAAAAAGCTTTCAGAAAAGATTTTCTGAAAGAGTTGAGTTTTCAGATAAGAATGAAATTTCATTTAAGATTATTTTTTGGCAAGATTTTCAGTTTTTAGAACCATGAAGTTTAAAAAAAAAAACAGTTTTCGTTTTTAACTGTCCACTCACTAGATCGTCCAAACAATCTAACCCCCCCTCCCAGTTTCTTTTTTTGCAGGTTACTGAGAGGACGAGCTCAGGAGGATGGATACTGATGGCAGTAACTAGGGTATTGAGTCCAACAGGTCGAGTTAGAGATACATGACAGTCACAGTTTGAGAAAGATCATGTAATATTCATTTTGTATACTTGAGATTGTGTGTGTAGTAAGTTAAAATAACCTTGTCAGAGACAAAAATGTATTGTTGTATATTCATAGTTATGAATATAAGAGGTGTTGAATTGGGCAAAAGTCAATATACATGAGTCTGTATTTGTGACGAGTTAGTAGTGATGTACATAGTCAGCGAGTCAGAGGCTCAAGGGGATGGGACAGCTTATTCCCTGCCAGTAGCATCTCATAGAGGGGGATGCTACAATACCTAAATCCCGCACACGGGACTAACAGATCCTCTCTGGATACTTCACATGATATCATTAGTATCGGTCCACATCTAATGAACAAACGGAGGTCTGGTCTAGAAAGATCGGTGACGTGATTGTTGTCAAAGTGTGGAGGATCATTCATATATCCACAGTGATATCTCAAGTCAAAGGAGTTGATACGCAACTCGACTCAGAAAGATTCCTATTGACATTAATGTACCAGATATTTGGAATTCTTCTGGTGACTCATTTAGTGTTCATCAAATGAACACCTATTTGTCTATACAAGTCTCCTTAGACTCATGGTTCATTGTAATAAACCATCTAACCATTTCTCGATATACAACATGTACTTGTCTCAATAGATTTTACTAATTGACCCTAATAGTGATACCTCCCAATATCAATTACAAACCTCGTTGTAACTATGGACTACTATATAAATTCTCGAGTCTTTGTCTAATATATACATCACTAAACCTTATTTTGTTTCAATATTATCTAAATTAGATCGAATATGTATATAAAGATAATAGGTGCTACCATTAAAATATAATATTATGGAAAATGTGACTTTTTATATTCATGAATCAGTCATAAATATGATAAGGAATGACACTCAGAGCACCAACCTCAACATTAACTTCTACTTTTTTTTTCTTTTTTTCCCTTTCATTATTATCTTTTTTGACTTTTTATACATTTATTTCACATTTTTATATTTCTTTTTTTCGTCTTTTTTTTAACTCCGTGTTTTATTTCTTTATTTATTTTAATTTTTTTCTTTCTTTTTTGTTTTTATTTTCTTTTAGGTATAACCCACCATATAATATAATATGATTGATCCCAACATATCTTAAATGAATGCCGAATTTAGACATCTCACACTTAGACAAACCCTATATATGATTCTTCAGGATCTCATGAAATAAAAATTTGAAATGAAATATGGTTTGAACTATGTCAAAGAATTCTTGAGCCATCTCCATCTTAGACACTTTCATAATATTCACTTAGAACCGAATCCGAGAAATTGAGATAGGTGAATGAGAACTTCAAATGAGATCTGAATTAATAAGAATTAGAGGGCGTTAATAAAATGCAATCATCGCATTTATGTTATTCTCCTTTTTCATTAATTATTTTATTTGCATTTTGTTTTTCTTTGCTTATCATCATCATCATCATCATCATCATCATCATCATCATCATCATCGTCATCATCATCATTATTATTCTTATTATTCTTCTTATTCTTGTAAGCATTTCATGGTAAATTTAAATTTTAGCATATAGTCTACATCTAAATTGATGAGACATTGGTGTCGATCATCTAGCGGCAGGTTAAATAAAGAATCTCTATCACTTTCACCATTAGTCAAAATGGTCGATAATCGATACGAAAACCCAGTTAAGTAAATTGAAAATCTAGTTGATCAAGTAGACCATGAGTCATATCATGGTGATCTTAACCATCATATGATATTTACAAACACATGAATCCCACTAGGATAAGATCACCTTCTTGTATAGAATTTCCCCAAGATGTACTACGTTTTAACTTTAAACCATATGTCATCCAGTTTTTACCCACATTCCACGGTTTAGAATCTGAAAACTCTTACCAACACTTACAAGAGTTTGAAGAGGTATGTAACATATGCACATACCAAAATTTCAGTAAGAACATAATTAAACTCAAGTTTTTCCCTTTCATTTAAATGATAAAGCTAAAATTTAGTTACATGGAATGATTTACAAGAATAATTTCTGAAAAAATTCTTCCCACCTCACGAAACGAACTCTTTTAAAAGAAGAATCACAACATTCACATAAGAATCGAGAGAAAGACTTTATCGATATTGGAAGATATTTGAAGAAATATTAAAAGTTTGCCCACACTAGGGGGATGGATGTTGGTTTCCTATTTCTATGAGGTTTAACAACCCAAGGTAAACTGTAACACCCCGCCAGAGGCAGGATGCTACCGGCAGGAGACAGGATTGACCACCTCCATAAGCCTCTAAATTTACAAAAATCCGACATGATGTATCCTAAAACCGGACAATCTGGATCGCAGTCCAGCATCAAAGGCAATCCAAGAATACTCCAAACAAGTAAAAGGACCTCAGGTCCACACAAATCTCATCAAAATCATATCCTAAGGGCTCCACCCACACTATCTATCAACACTCAATGGCTATGTGCCTACCATATCATAAACAATCAAAACGTTAACTTATTAATACAAACCACGTGCTCAGCACGATAAATAAAATAATAAATTAGATATCATAATCCTCTAAAACTTTTCCCAAGATACTTGCGAGGGTGACTGCCGCTAGATAATAAATCAGATATCATAATCCCACGTCCCATGCATGACTTCCAAAGCGGAAGTGGCTGACCCATCTGGCAGCCAACCTGCAAAACTAGCTAACAGTTTGGTATGAGTTATAAAACTCAGTAAGTAACCATGCTCATACAACCAACAAAACATAAAGTTAAGCATACTAGAAACTTTCCAACATTACCAAGTTACAAATTCAGCTTTTAACTAATCCTTTATCTATTACATATGCAAACTCTCATATCTATTTACATATATATGTGTGTCAATCTAAGAATCAAAACATCCTAAGCATACAAAGTAAAACTCGAATGTCATGGAGTATATCGTTTAATATCAAATTCACTTCATTCACATGTCACGTGAAATCATACATATATACTTTTATCACAAATATTCATCTTTGAAATATTATCAAAACGGCAAATCCAATAAGCTTCCTTCAATTTGATAAAAACTTTCTTTCACTTACTTTAATCACGATAACCTTACAATAGCTTTACATTCGGGATTCATATGCATTTACACATACGTATAGCGTCTTTCTCTTATATTCATGCAAACAAATTTTCAAATTTCTTACACATACATTCGTACCAATATAACTTATCAAACACGCTTTAAAACATCTGATATTCATATTAGTTTTCAAATCATTCATTCATTTTACATAAGCATACACTATATGTATATGTTATGAGTTTTATCATACACATACATACACTCAGACATACGTACAATCATCGTACAACCAACCACGAAGCACACATAACAACCAATTTATCACAAAGCACATAATCATACAACACACATATAAGGATGGTTTATGCATATAATGCTCGTACGAGACTCATTACCTATTTTAAAATAGATATGAGATGAATGCCGTCAGAACGGATTCCTAAGCAACTCGACTACTACAATACGAGATTATCAACCAATTAACATACATACATGCACACATATCACGGGACACAATCTCAGATACACAACACATACATGTCCGACATTATTTATCATCCGATATACATACGTATATACGTCAAACATATGAACAAACTTATCACTTCGAATTCCGATACCGTAGGCTATAATAATCAAACTTGTTTTACTTTTCAATCAAATGCACTTTATCTCCAGAATTCTTATCAGAAACATTCATTCATAAACATATCCATTCGCACACGTACTTTACCCATTAAAGAGCTTATCTTATACCAATTTAGAAAATATGATTTGTTCCATTTACCGATTCCGTATACCCAATCTATACATATCTTAACATCATATGCATATACAAATACATGCTTATATACTTATATATTTACATAACATATACATATCGTTACCGATTCTTACACTTTCATACACCCATACATTCACACAAACATTGAGCTCATATCATACTTTATTTCATATCATATCAATAACAAAGTTCCATACCTGTTGTGGTCGTTTATCCTTACTACGTGTAACCTCGAACAATGTTTTCAAGAATATCTCTTATCTATTCTCGTCTTAACATAAACACGACATTCATATATATTAAAAACATCAATAAATTATTCAAGTACTCATTGCATGAGTTACTTACCTGGCTTCGTGAGCACTCCAGGTCCTAGTCAAGTCTGCCAAAACAAATGGCGAAACATCGTCAGAATCGTGATTTACGGTATTCTCGACTAAACTACGATAAAATTCCAGATCTTTCTGGAATAACCAAATTAAATATGGTATCAATACTTTCAGTTTCAATAATCTTAAAACACCATTACAAAAAATTCCAAGTTGCTAGCTCACATAAATTCTCGATTTACGTGTTTTTGGAAAATCTTTCGAAAAATTTTCCGCAAACCCTACGGAAGGGCTCCGAACCCTTCGAACCTACCCGAATTTATCCAAACATGTTTATAATATTATAAATAACTAATAACTAACATTAAAATCGAAACACATCATTATATCTAAAAACCCACTTTTACCGGAAACTAACATATTCTATCGGATCGATCAAACTCATTCCATTATCACTCGGATTCTACCAAATACTCATATTCAATGTAATAATACTCAATCAATTCAATTTATATCAATACTCTACGCTACAAAGCTACTGGATACATCCGAACATTTAACTATAAACTTGAAATTTATGGATTTATACCGAGAAGGCTTAGCGAGATTTCGAGGCCATATACAGACTCCAAACGATCCCACGAACGCGCTGGAATCAATGGAATTCCGATTATAGCTAATGTTCACCGATGGGTTATTATTCATCAAACCTTCTTTCCTCATTTCGCGTGCAACCATGCATGAAATGGAAAATTTGTCACCGCTTACTTATAGTACTTTCTGAGAGCTTCAATTTGGTGGGTGGCTCGGGTCGTGAAAGGAAACGACGAGCCGGGATCGAACAATCCATTGTCGCATCTTCTTCACGTCATATCGCCGGATTCCTGTGTCCATTGGTCGGCCAACAGCAGCTGGAGGATGGGGGAGTGATGAGTGGTATTTATACCACTATTTCCCACTCATTTGACCTAATGTTTTGTATTGTTACTCGAGTTTTATGAACGTTTTGATGTGTTTTGTTGTTATTTTGCAGATAAATAAAGTTTGGACAGCACTGGAGGCAATTTGGGGCAAAACTGGACAAAAATGCACCAACTGGAAAATTTCTGTCTTCAGCGCGTCGCGACGCTGGAGCATTGCGCGCCGCGACGCCCAACGTGCACCAGAGATGCTAAAATGCGCCTTGGTCAACGGGTCAACAAGTTGAAAAGTTTGACTTTGCTAAAATGCGCCTGCCACGTGTCACCATCACAACGGTGATGCTAACATGCGCCGTGCCACGTGTCAAGATCTTTGCGTGGCCGGCCACCGCCATTACGTGTCATGCCACGTGTCGCCACGTCAGCGTCCACATCAGCAGCCACGTCAGCAAGTCAACCGAGTCAACGAGCCACGTCATCATCAGCCAATCACAGCGCGCCACGTGTCAAGCTCTCATTCGTCCGACGGCCGCCGCCCCACGTGTCATGCCACGTGTCGCCACATCATCACGATGACGTAAGCAATGACGTCATGAACAGTAGACACGTCAGCATGACGTAAGCGATGACGTCATGAACAGTGCCAAGTCAACGGATCAAATCTGATTCAACCAACCAGCGCGTGACACGTGTCACTGTAGCGCGCGTCGCGACGCTGGCCGCGCGGCGCGACGCCCAGACCCCATCCGCGCCTATAAATTCAGAACGAGATTTCAGAATTTTGTATCCCATCCTCTCTCTTCAATTCCTTCTAAAGAGAGAGTTTCTCTCTCTAAAAGTCTTTAGTTTTTACTTTTTTTAAGTTTTGTAAATAATTTTAATTACTTTTTGTAATAATAGTAATTTAATTTTTACTTTTTACTTTCTTTTACAGTTTTTACTATTTACTATTTACTTTTTACAGTTTTTACTATTTACCGTGATGCGGTAATTTCTTTATGTTCGGGTGAAAGGTAATTTCTTTTACTATTACTATTTAGATTAATCTCCCTTAAAATAATATATTTACTATTTAAATTGGACTTAATCAGGATACCGCCAGATTGGTCGGTGGGTAATAAAACATATATTCCGCCTTTATGGCTGGTTATTTTGGTTCCGCCTTTATGGCTGGTTATTTTGGTTCCGCCTTTATGGCTGGTTATTTTGGTTCCGCCTATATGGCTGGTTGATATTAATCACAAGTTTTTATATTATTTTAATGGGAGATATCTAAATAAGTAGTAGTAGATTAATTCCTTTTACCTTAACATTTTATTTTATTTTACTTTTCAGTATTTTTATTTTATGTCTTTTATTTTTATTTTTTATTAGTCCTAGTTATGTGTTAGTTAACTAGGGGTTGTGATAACTTTTAATATCAATAGTTTATAAGGGATTATTTTATAGTTTGGGTAATTAATAAGTTTGCTTATTAAGTCTTAAGCTTAATGCTTCTTATTGTCTGATCACCAATAAGATTGAAATGGTAAATCTAAAATGAACTAGACTAGGGATTTTAGGTTTCAGCCTTAGACTTAATAGCCCACGATCTTCCTTGAGGATAGATAACCCTTTAATAGATTTCCTTACAGGATAGGAATATACCTGTAGGGCGGGGGTAGCCATAATTGGAACTTAGACTTAATGAATCCAGGTAATGTGGTTGACATAGGAATATGGTTCAATTGGGTTATACTGGTATTTGTAGTTGACCATCGGAAGAGGCTTTTACATAATTTAGTGTTCCAGTTAGTAAACAGATTTATTACACAACATAAAATAATCACTTCATCTTTTAAATGATATTAAAAGAAATCACAACCTTATATCTTTTATCTGTATTTTCCTTAGTATTTTCTTTTATCCTTTTATTTATTTATTTAGCAAATCCTCAATCAACCAAATCAATCAAGCAATCAATTCCATTCTCCCTTTTAATTAGATATTTGTAATTAAATAGATTCAATAATTAATAACAACAGTAGGAATTAAGTCCTCGTGGGATCGATATTTTTATACTACTTGAACGATACGTGCGCTTGCGTTATACGTGTGTGTTTACGCCGGTCAGGAGCTGCCAATGCCAATCTTCTGCATCTTTCTGGGGTGGTACGTCGACCAGTGGTGGCTGAAGTGTGGCAAGCGTAAGCAAAAATCGGTGGAGAGAAATTTTGGGAGTGAGGGTGTGAGTTGGGGAGATTTAGAAGCTTTGCCATTTTTGTGATTTCATAAAACCTTGGGTTATTTATAGAAAACTTCCTGAAAATTATAATATGACCCCTGAAAATTTCATTCAGGCCCCTGTCATGGAACTTTATAGAAATTTCATATTTTTGAAGCCTTTCTGATGCAAATTTGAAAAACGTGTTCAACATGAAAGTTGTTCTTCTCGGAAAAACGATTCTGATGGTGTAAAAATCAGCTCAATCGGAGGTTTTTTTAAAGTTTTATAGTCGAAACAAGAATCTTTTACGCGTAGAATGATAAATAAGAAATCGCGTAACTGGTTCTCGAAACCACGCGTTTTCCAATGCGACCAAGCTTCACTTTAAAATATTCCGAACTATTACCCAACACATAAACTCTGATTTTCGATTACCATACTGTTCCAAATCCTTATCCTTAATTCGGAAACATTCCAACAGTGTTCCGAAAAACTCGGGATATTACATAAACAAGTAGTTGAAATGATGTGTAATGATGAATTTAGAGAGAAAAGTCCTGAAGATGCAGTAGAGTACTTAGAACTCATGTCATATGATGTTTAACACTGGGACATAGTCGGCACTTAAAAGCCATCAGTTAAATCATAGTAATATGGTATATGCATATTTAACCTTATGGGAGATCATGACCTTTTTTCCAAATGTGCATCTCTAGTTAAAAACGTTGAGGCATTAGAGATGAGATGGGTGATCATGTCAAGTCAATTCAAGAAATTACATATCACATCTATAATTCAAAATAATATGTCACACAAACTTACCCAACCTTGTCAGCCTTGAACAAATGTCTCCATGACCAAGTTGTTAGTGTCATAGACATGCCAATGATCTCTAAGGAATGATTTGTGTGTGAATAATCTAAAGTAAGTTGCGGAAATTACTTATAAAGATTGGTAGAAGTTCAAGACTTTTTCATGGATGATGGAAGCTCCAAGCCCTCTTTGGTGTTCCAAACTCATGGGTGAGTCTCCCTATCACCTTCATTTGACTCCTTAAAGTGCTAGCTTTGTAGAATTTTGCAACAAAAATCCATGGGAGAGAAGAGAAGCTCACGTTTTTGACAAGGAAGAAGAGAGAATAGGTTGATGTGAATAGTAACCCTATCCAACTTCCAAAGTTGACTTGGTTTATATAATAAGGTTGTGTGTTGAATTTGGTTTGAGTGTATTATAAGTTAAGCCAAGATTTCTTTCAATAAATCAAATCCATGAAATAAGCCTAAACACTTCCATCACATGTCTAACATGTTGACGTAAGTGAAGTGGGTCCCACCACTTTTAAATTTGAAATTTAAGTCGGCTAACTCAACACGCAACTTCACTCGGGCCCGGGTTCGTTTAATTTTGAATAAATAATTTTTTCCGTTGCGACGTAATTAAATCCAATTTAATTAAATAATAATGCCTAACAAAATTATTATAAAAGTCGCTTGCGAATTAATTCTAAATTAATTCGTTCGCCCGAATTAAAATACAATTTTAATTCCGCTTTGAAATCTAATTTCATTTAATATATCCAATATATTATTTTAGCCCAATTAAATAAATTAAATAGTAAAATCCAATTTAACTATTAAATTTACTTTGCCGATTAATTCCAAATTAATCGCGTTCTCTCTTCTAATCGAATTAATCCCAGATTAATTCTTGCCGCAATTAATCCTAGATTAATTTTCTCTCTCTCATAACTAATCTCAGATTAATTTTGTTCGAGTCAATTATCATCGTTGAATCTTTGGGAGGCGACCCAGGAGATCCCTGTGTTGGGATGTATGCCTTAGAGCTACATGTGATGTAAACGGTTTCATGTGTTTTGAAATAAAACGATGCATTATTCATTTATCAAATTATTTGTTTATTTTTCGCATATTATATATCTTCGTAAATACCATAGATTACTTATGTACCTTCAGATTTAGTGTATGAGTGTCATACACCAGAGGATTTAAGTCTGAAGTTAGTAATCTTAAATAGTCTATAGAGAGCAAACAAAGCGGGTACTTTGTTTATGGTTTATCTATAGCTGCGGTCCATTCTATATTTGTATGGCGATCTTAATCTGGATCGTCCATGTAGAGACATGAGAATGGAGGCACCTTTTATGATGCGATCATATAGGACTGGAACTAGATAGAAATGACATTCTTATAATATCCGTTAAGCAAAGAAAGTCATTTCAATCTACTTGATAGTCATATATGGATTTATCTTAATCCTGAGTGTACTACGAACTCCTGCATGGCAGGCTGTGTCCTTTGATTTACAAAGGTGAGGTTGGTGTAGCAGTCCCGACAAATAGCTACGTACTTTGGGGGCACAGTTTGTTTTGTAGCTGGGAACGTTTTACATAGACATGGAGTTCACTCCTTCTTGCGAGAAGTAGATGAGTATCTTTTTTAAGGGTTGATTCGGTACTTGAACGATTTGAGCGCTCAAGTCTTTCTATTACGAACAGAAAGATTAATATTCATAATAGTTATGAATAAATCGTTCATTAGAGAATCAATAGTACTTAAGGTAAAAATAATTAGAGGGGTATAACGGACATTATGACCCAGCTCTAATTACAAGATACTTGTGAAGGATCAATTCGTATGTAATGACTATATCGAGGGACAACGACTTAGTTCGACTTAATATTTCATCTGCGGCAACGAGAGTGCAACTTCAGGTTTTTAGTGGAATAACCCGGAGTTAATAATTCAGAATATCTAATTAAGAGCTTAATTAATATTTCGAGATTATTGGAGCTCGGAACCGTGGGTCCATTTGGTCCCCGTGCTAGCTCGATTTACTATAGCGGATTTAATATAATTGGATAGTCTAATTATATACTCACAAAAGAATAAATATTATTAATATAATTAATAATATTAATTATGTCACACTTGAAACTATACATTAAAAGTTAATGTATGGTATTAATAATTATATGATAATTATTAAATATAAAATATTGAATTATATATATGATATAATTTAATAACGCTAAGATTGTAATTTCTATATTATGGGTTTTGGAAACCCTTGATTTAATTTTGGAAGTAATGACTTTCAAAATATTAATCATATATTTAATTTGTAACATATATTGACTTTATGGAAAGTAAATAATATTGTTACAAAATTAATGAAGAAATAAAGGGCATGGCCGAATTCCTTGATGTATAAGGAATAGGATTTTTTTATTTTGGAAACAAAATTTAATCAAAAATCCTAGCCTTGGCGAATTCCTTGGTGTATAAGGAATAGGATTTGTTTATTTTGGAAACAAAATTTAATCAAAAAATCCTAGCCTTGGCCGAACTCTACCTTAGGGAGGGGATTGATTGTTTTGTTTGAGTGAAACAAAATTGACCTAAGTATAAAAGGAAAACTTGATTTTCTTTTTAGTGGTGCTCTCATTCCAAACCCTAGCCACCTTCTTCTTCTTCTTAATTCTCTCAAAAGTTGAGAAACAATTTTGAAGAACAAGAATAAGAAAAATATTATTAGTGTGTGATTTAATCTCTAAAACGTTTAGGGATTTGTTTGTGTGTGTAGCCCACACTACTTTCCGTTGGTAACGATTTATAGCTCGGAAGATCTTGTGGTGTTGAAAAAATCATCTTCTCATTCATTCTTGTAAGTCACGGCATTGAGGAACAATAATACCTCATTGCCGCACTTCACTTGTTACAATCGAGGCTCGGTTTTGATTTGTTTTAATTCGGGTTTTGGGAAACACCTTGGGGACTTTTTGGGGCTGAGTTAGGATTATTTTTGAGTGGAAAAAATCAGACCTAAAACGCTCCAGCAGGTTACGCAAATCAGGGGTTGGTTTGGGTGCAGTTCGCTTGTGTAACGTGTGTAAAACAGTCTAATAATTCACTGCAGATCGGGGGCTATTTGGGGACTATTTCACGCGCATTCCGGGGCTGAGATTTTGTCCGAAACAGAAGCAAAACTTCAGTATAAGTGCTAGTTCCATTCGGCTTTAAGGAATGGAAGACAGGAAAATTTTTCAAGGTCGATCTGTGTGCCTAATCGCTTCCGCTGTGCGAGGAAAGCGTTTCCTACACCCTGGATATGTTGGCAGTAAATACGGTTATCGGACTATCCGAACACGTGCATACCCAGTACCACGTTCTCATCGATTTACAAGACATGGTTGGCTTCTAGCAAAGCACCGTGCCTACCCAATTCTCCAGAAATATTCTTTTAAGGAATACATAATCTATATCAGGCGTAGTATACATAATATTGCGTATTACGATCCAGTATCGGATGTCACACGCTAGGCCTGGGGCTGGAGTTGTGTCTGTCCCGTACGAAGCATGTATCGAATCACTACCAACTAGTCTCTTTATGATCGGAAAGTCATGACCTAGTCATACTTTCCTAATGGCTATAACACTATAGAGTACCAGTTCTGTATCCCTGCGTGATCATCATCTCCATATGACTGAAGTGATATTTCCATCTTGACATCACACCCAATACACTACGATTCTCAGTATACCCAGAAGAGGCGTACACAGAACCTGTTAAAGCCCCGAATGACCAAAACCAAAGTATACTAATTGTTGTAAGTATTAGCGATGCAAGTCTCAGGTTAAGACCATATACACCTACCCTGATTCAGATTCCCATAGACACATAGTCATACTACCAATGAGATTCCAAGGGGTCTATCCAGAGCGAAGCTGTTCCCGTACCATCGGTAAACAGAACCTCATATCACACTTGCATAAGTATCCAATACTTAAATATATGAGGACTATGCCGTTAAGCTTCCATAACGCGCACAAGTGTAATACTAGCCTATTCCGCATTATCGATGTCCAGTCTCGATAATACTACGACTATGGATATTTAATGATTAAACCTTTGTGGATTAATATTGTCTCATATCTTATTAATCTGGTACTAATCATATGGACTTTTATCATTTATATATCTAGGTAATCCAATTACAAATGATAAAAGAGCAATTGCATTTGTCACATAGTTAATTTTGTACAAGAACACCATGTTCTTTACAAAATAGTGATGATATGGGTCATAATTATCCAACACAAGTCGTTTCCAAAAACACTTTCAAAAGACCAAATCCAAACCCATACTGATAAACCTAAATTCTAGCTAGAGAAACCATCTTAACTTTAGTTTGAGGAATGAGAACCAAACACAATCATCACAACAACCTCCCTACGTACACTAGCATTTTTAAAATTCTCAGAATTATGCACCATATGTCCCATCACCTGGGAAAAAACTTGAGGATACATTGCATACATTCATCGAGAAATATAAAGCCATTAATAACCAAATCGTGCAAATATTGAGTGATTTGAAAAAGACATTTGTCAAAATCACATCTACACTAACCATTAAAGAAAAAGGAATGTTTCATGTATAACCACAATCGAACCTCAATAGTCATCAGAACTCTCATGAGGGTAATGATGGTAGTCAATACATAGACCAAATTAAATCAGTTATTACTCTTCGCAGTGGTAAGGTTATCAAGAAACACTTTCTTGAACCTTGTGAATTTGAAAATAAGTTAGCATATGAGGGTAAGGAAACCAATATCTATGGTTGAGAATAATGATTTTTCACATGCACCTTCATTTCCTCAAATATTAAAAAAATTAACAATTCCACAGAAATATATGAAATATTCAAACAGGTTAATGTCAATATTCATTTGTTATATGCCATCAAGTATGTATCATCTCATGCCAAATTTTTACAGACTTATGCACTGCTTATAGAAAATTTAGGTAAAAAAGAAAAATTTTCTAACTAAACAGGTAAGTTTCATCATTTCAACTAATAATGCATTGAAATACAAAGACCCTGGTTGTCTTACTATTTCCTGCATCTCATAAAATTGAACATGCATTATTTAATCTTGGAGCCAGTGTTAATTTTCTTCTATTTTTGGTTCACCAACAACTTAATCTTGGTGAATTAAAATCAACTTTAACTACTCTTTTACTTGTTGAAAGATTGATTAAGGTATCGAAATGAATTGTGGAAGATATGTTATTACTAGTTGATAAATTCATATATCCTATGGATTTTATTGAAAACACAACCTGTAGCAGACAGGTATAAACCAATTCATGTAATATTAGGTTGTTCATTTTGAATGATAGATAATGCTTTGATTAATTGCAGGAATGGAATCATGAACTTGTTCTTTGACAATATGGTGTTAGAGCTTAATATTTTTAACATGTGCATACAATGAGGTAAATGAAAACAAGAACATGGAGCTGATTGAACCTATTTAGAGGAACATATTCAAAGGGTGATAGAAGATTATGTCGAGAAGCAAAATTTTAAGGAATCAAGAACACTTGAAGAAGAGAAACAATATGAAGCACCCAAATTGGAATTAAATACTTTGCTTTGGTCATTCTTCTTCGAATGCAAGATTCATAAGTTGGATAAGGCTCTATGGTAAGATTCTTAATCAAACCATTCTTAACCAACTGATTTAAGTGTCGTATACCTATACGACCTAACCTCATATGCCACAATTGAGTATCATTAATATTAGACCTATTCTGTTTATTTATCCCAGTATTGAAAGTATCTCGAGTGGAATGAAATATGTAATGACCATGTTCATTTAGACACACAAGGATCTGAATATTATTTTTATCATATAAATATAAAAAAAATAATTTTTAATATTTCCATGATATCCATCTACATCTAATACAAAAAGAGACATAATATTCGCTACACACATCAGGTACAAAATAAAAATCATTTAACAAAAAGCTTTACTAGTAAGGGGAATCTTATACACTCCAACAACAACCGCGTCTAAAAAGTCTCCACTTTCGAATTGCAGCCGCATATATCCAGGTTTCAGTCTTCTACTTTCTTTCAGCCCCTGCAACGAATTACAGATGTGAACACGACAAACAGAATCTAAAATCCAACAAAAAGTTCCCACTAGCTAGGGGAATCTCATACACTTGATGTTGAGGCTCTCTCTTCTGATCTGAGTAAGGTAGTCTGGACAATTCCTCTTCCAATGCCCGATATTTTCGCAATGATGGCATTCATCTTTGGAAACTCTCTTAGGTTTGTCCTTCGCTACCTTATGTTGGGGTTGGTGCTCAGAGCGCCAATTCCCCGTTGTATTTCCTTGAAAATAATATTGTAAAACATTTTATTATGAATAAAATAAACAGTTTATGTAATATAATATATCTTTTAACATGGTAAAGACGTAATAGACCTTAGGATGATTAGTCATGATACAGTTGCAAAAACGTCACAACTGACATTGAGTTGTATCATGACGTTGTCATTCTCTGACAGTTCCTGGTCAATGTTTACACTACTTGGTCAGTAAAGTAAACATGTTGAGACCGGTACATGTCGTATACTGGAATATATGATTCCAATGGTTTCTCAATGAACCATGAGTCTTGGGGACTCGTATAGACGTATAGGTGTTTATAGCGGATAAACATTGAACGACTCACAAAAGATTCTTAATGGATGGTACACCAACGTCAATAAGAATCTTCTCGGGTTGAGTAGCATTTATGATTCTTCGACTTGAGATACCACTGTGGGCATATGAGACATCTTCCACAATTAGATGGCAGTCACGTCACCGATCTATTTAGATCAGACCTCCGCATGTTCGTTGGGTGTGGATAGATCCTCATGGTGTTATGTGTGTGTCGAGATAGGATCTGTCAGTTCTGTGACAGAGCATAGGTAGTCCATATATGATTAGCAATCAGATAAAAACCATGGGCCCGTGGTACACTTTAGAAGTCAGTTCTAAGTGTTCTTTTAGAGATTGCTAATAGAGACGTCGACGGGATTGTCCCTATAGAGATTTGACGTTTACATCTATATCTCTAGGATATATCCGGATACCTGTGACGAAGGAATTATACATATGCCATGACCTCAACCTGCATGATTCAGCGAGTTTATTCGTGGTGATCAAAATTTACGGGTGGGTAAATTATGGACACGAAATTGGATTTCGTGACGGATATATCTGAATCTAGAGAGTCTCACTAATGAGATATACTCGTAGAGTAATAGGACAACTTTTATGAATAATACTGATTATTTATAAGTCGTTTAAAGGTTAAACGAAAAATACATGTGAAGGGACCTAATAGTCATTTCCTAATTTTTGTGTATTTGCATTTAATGATAGATTTTATCAAATACACATTAATTAATTGTCAAATTGAGATATTTGACTAATATCATAAATATATATATGTATTTGGATATTTAATGTAAATATAATACATATATTTAAAATATTTGTATTTAAATAATTATTTAATTGTTAAATGATTAAATTAATTAAAAATATAAATATCTTAAGTTTTGATATTTTATTAAATGACTTGAGTTGCTATTGTTGACTTGTTGAAAATTCATTAAAGTTGTAATGATTCACATTAACAAGTTGATAAAGTAAGCTTTAATGAAACAAATTGAAATATCTAGATATTTTGGCTTATCACAAATTCGGCCAAGGCATTAGTGATAGGTATATATTGTTTTGTTTCATTTTAGGGTTTCATAAGTTCATTAGACACAAAATAAACACAAAAGAAGTTGAGAGAAAAAGCTTGAAGGGAAAAGGGAAAAAGCTTAGAAATCTTGGTTTTTGTAAGTCTTTCTTCAAAGCTTTCAACATGAAAAATATTTCTAACATGCTTAGCTTCAATATGTGTTGCTTTAATGTTGTCTCTACTCTTATAGTTTGTGTTTAATTGGTTGTGAACTTGAATGAAATATGTATGCATGTAAGTGAGCTTGAAATGGTTTCAATGGCTCTCTTTTGATTATTTGATAATCAAGTTGTCATTCTGGAGTTTTTGAGCCACTCCTTGGTGACCTAAAATTATTCTAGAGTCATTTCAAAGTGGTGAGACTTGTTTGGTGTAGTAAAGAATGAATTAAAGTGTTGGATTTTAAAGATTTGGTAATATTGGTCAATTTGGTGAAATTGTAAAATTAGGGTTCTTAAACCCTTCAAATTTGGGACTTTTCATATATGTGATGTATTATAGTGTATATAAGATGCATGTAAATTTTTGAGTTGATTGGATTTGATCTTGACATGTTTTGAACAAAAAAAGACTAAATTGCAATTAACCGAAAATTGGGGGTGCTCACGATAATTAGACAAAATTTGGGGATTTGGTTGCAATCTGATTTTGATGATTTGGACTTGTTGGAAATCATTTTAAAAATGATTTAGAATCATCTAAAATTGTATTTGACAATTTTTGGACTAAAATGATCAATTTACAAAATTATGGGGCAATTCAGTAATTACCAAGAAATTTGATTTCTTGTGTAATTTTTCAGAATTTGATAATTGGATAATTAAATAAATAAGTTTATTTAATTGATCTAAGAAAAATTTTGAAATTGGAAAATTTTGATTTTCGGCGATTCTGCTGCGTTACCGGATTTTCGCCATAAAACCCCTACACCTTACATAGTGGAGGAACATTAGAACCACCAATATTCTTTCTCTTATTCTTCCTTTTCCCTTTAGACTGGGAAGAAGCGGAAATGGAAGTGAGTTTCGCAATGAGAGTTTGCACTCCCTTTTTTTATATCTTCCTTCATTGTTTGTAGTATCCTATATAACTCATTGTAAGAGTGGCGAACCCCTTGTATATTGAAATTTAACACAAACTAGTGAAATGATCACGGGAGTGACTTAAGAATCAAATTACATCCAAGAGTATCATTCAGAGGGAAATCACATCGTCTCAATTGTTCGATCAAATCAATCATATGAAGCACATATGGTCTGACTAGTTGACTCTCATCCAGACTCGAGAGGAACAGTTCCATAGATATTCTATGAACCAAAACATGTTCCTGATTCATAAAATGTTCTCGCAGACGTGTCATCATGCTATACGCATCAAAAATATCGATATATTATCACTTAGGCTTGAGAGTCAACGAACTAAGAATGTATGACCTAACTCTCAGGTCATCATCCTTCCAATTCTGGAAGGTCTCAACTTCCTCGGAATTTGACTCCTCGGGTATAGAAATAGGCAACGGGCTCTAAAGCACATGCCCAAATTTTTCGGAATGGAGGACAATCCTCAAATCCAATTCCTAGTCTATGAAATTCTCAAGGCTTTTAAACTTGTTTGTATCAAGTATACGAGCTAAAAGATTAGTCGATGAAAAAGCCGTCATCATAAATCTATAACATAGATAGCGAAAGATCGGTTAGCGGAAAATAATTTCATATAATATCAAACAAACATCAAATAGATCATGACTTTTTAAGCTAAAAAATATTCTTTCACTATTTAATGTAAAACCATAATCCCCAAATAAAATACAAAGAATTCAATAATTAAATTAAATTTCATAGTGGGCAGTAGACTCCATGAATATATTTCGGCTCATAACTTTAGCACATTCTCGCCTATGTGTATTCATTAGGTAGACAACTCATTATCAATCACACATCTGTGATTCCTGGGTTTCGATCCTGACTGTTTCTCGTTGTGACAGCTTTGACACGTTCACAAAGAGGCGTATTCAAGGCTTTACTTGTCAATGAAAAATTCAAGATATCGATGTAGCCCTAACAATTTTGGTACATTCAGGGTTTTCACTTTCACTTGAATTTATCATATATAATAATTATGTTGTAACGGCACAAATAAAATTTCCATCAATCATAACGTCACAACTTTGGTACGATAATGATATAGCCACATAAATTTATTTGCATCCGTATTGACAATACAGACCTAGGAATTAGTGTTCCCTCACACTCATTACTATTCAAGCCTTATCAATAAGGGATTTTCTACTAATTGTCAAACAGTTCTAAATTAATCAAATTAATTTAACATGCATGTGCAAATAATAGAATTGGATTAAATATCATATACAAGCATGAAACATGTTAAGGATGTAGGATTATATTGGCTCTCATACCATTTTTGTTGGGGTTTTTACAGCGGATGTGCATTTTAGGCGAAATCGTAATTTTAATTATTTTTTAAAAAAATTACGAATAAATTATTCAGTATCATATACCAATAATTTATTCATATTTCACATAAACACAATTTTCATTATAAGATAACAATAAAATAAATTACGAAAACACGACGAAAATTTTATGAAAATGATTTTTTATAAAATCGTGCAAAACGCGTCATCAATTGAACCGATCAACCTAGACCTGATTGGCGCTGCCCCAATCACTTGAATAATGACCGTTCAGCCCATGATCTGACCGAACAGTGAGCAGTTCATTGTTTGGCCAGTTCATGCTCGATAAAGCCATTTTTCATTCGGTAACGTTATTTTTCACCGTTTCCGTGTATTTTCACCCCGGAATAATTTTTGAAAATTATTTCAACACCCAATATACATCCAATACACTCAAACATCATATTTTTTGTACAAAAATTCTGATTTTTCAGATTTAATTAAATTGACAATGAATTTAATTTATTTCAAGGTAAATCTAATTTTCCATCAAATTAATCCAACACCAATCAAAGCAACCACACATGAATTACCCAAAAAGAATTCTAGTTATTACACGAGTGATCATAGCACTCTAAAATGGCAACCAAGTTTTCATATAATAAATTGAGCTTATATTACACTAATATCACTCAATCTAAGTTTACATATGCACCAACCTTCTAATCAATCGATCAATCAAAACACAAAGCCCTAAATTTAAGAGAAGAAAAGAAACTATACATCATATAAAATTCATAAGAATAATAAAACTAATTTTCTAAATTAAAAAATGATTAAAGATTACTTTAATTTTCAACTTTTCTTCAAGCTTTTGTTCTAACTTGGATTTTGTTCTTTACTGACCTCTTTAGGCGTGTTTAGAAAGATTTTAGAGGCTAGGGTTTTTAACATTTGAAAAAAAAAAAAAATCAAACCCTTAAATTAAAGAATGATTAAATATTACTTTAATCTTCAACTTTTTTCAAGCTTTTGTTCTAACTTGGATTTTTTTCTTTACTATCATTTTTAGGTGCGTTTAGGAAGCTTTTATAGGCTAGGGTCTGTAACATTTGAAAATGAAAAAAAATCAAACCCTTAAATAGCTAGGGTTGGCTGAAACTATGGGGCATATTAGTCATTTTATTTTTCAATTATTTAAATTAATAAATGCTTGGTTAATAAGCCAAACACTTGACTTAAATAATTATCATATATTACAAATAATATATAATAATTAAATGCTCACTTTACACATTTAACATATATATTTATATTTATCAATTACATTAATGATAAATGATAAATAAGCATGACGTGTTTCAAGCCACCAATTGCTAATTAATATGTATCTAATTACGTATCAATATAAATATAGATTAAAAATAACTAAAATGCCCCGACATGTGTATTTTCGTTTAACAATTAAACGATTCGAATTAATTTGGTTAATCCGAAAAATATTATGAATAATCTATATTATTCATAACGCTTTGCTCAAGTTTTCAACGAGTACACTTCATATTGTGAGACTCTCTAAGTTCAGGTTTATCTGTCATGAAATCTAATTTCGTATCCATAATTCACCCACTAATGAATTATGACGACTACGAATAATCTCGTTGAATTATACTAGTCGAGGTCCTTGCATACGTACAATCTATTCGTCACAGGTTATCCATATTATGCTGGGGATATAGATATAAACGTCAAATTCCTGAGGTATAATATCATCGACTTATAAACTCGCGATCTCTAAATAATACTTCAAACTCGTTTTCATATTGTACCACAGTCATGGATTTAACAGATCATAAACATGTGAAGGATTATGTCATGTACATAGGACTAACGGATCATTTCTTGATACTTACCAGATATCATGAGCATCAGTCCACACCCAAAGAACAGGCAGAGGTCTGACCTAAAAAGGTATGTGACGTGACTGTCATTAAAGTGTTGATGATAACTCATATATCCACCGTGGTATCTCAAGTCAAATGACCATATGCTACTCGACTCGAGAATATTCCTATTGACGTTGGTGTACCTCTACTAGAAATCTTCGGTGAATCGTTCAGTGTTCATCCACTATGAACACATACATGCCTATACGAGTCTCCTGAAACTTATGGTTCATTGAGTAAAAATCATTGGAATCCTAAATTCTAATATACGAGATGTATCAGTCTCTACTGGTTTACTTACTGACCAAGAACGTAAACCTTGACCATGAACAATTTAAATAAAATGATATTGTTATGATGCAACTCAATGTCAGTTTTGAAGCTTTTATAACTATATTATAACTAATTATTTTATGGTCTGTTACGTCTTTACCATATATAAGAGAAAATATATTGATGAAACTGTTTATTTTATTCAAAATAAAATATATGTACGTCTGTATTTACAGAGAAATACAATTAAAAAATTGGTACAACAAGCACCAACTCTAACACAAATAATAATGAGTAATAAATTTAATAAGATTAAATTATAAATACATTAAAATTTAAGGCTAATAATAACATAATCTAATTTTTGTTGGGACCATGGCTTCCTTTTATCTTAGGGATCCTCCCTTGATGTAACTAAAGATGGCAAATGGTCGGGCATGGTACGAGAATATCAATACCCGTATATGTCTCATTCAATCAACATGTATAAAAATTATTCATTGACCCGCCCCTTATTTATGTAAGGATTAGGGGATCCCAATAAGCATACCCGACTCGTCTAACCAACGAATATGAAAAATTGTGTCATTACCTGTCCCTAATATATCGAGTCCCCGCAGGCCCCATCCCCGGGATTTTTGCGATCCCTAGATGTAATTATTTGTTGTTATTTAACACCGCAATTTTGTTACAATATTCAAATATTAATAAAGATGCTAATGTTTAATAAATAATAGGCAAAGAAGATAATTAGAAACATAATAATTCAATTTTTTTCATTTGTCTCAATTTTATTATTCATTCTAATGTAAAAATATATGGAAGAAATCCTCTTTTTATAGGCATATAAGTTTATAGCCAATTAGCCATAATAAGATAAGTAATTAATTATAAAGTAAGGGGCAATGATCCTTGGGTTTGGAGGACAAGAGGAGTTGTACAGAGACAAAAGGTTGGTGGGAAAATATATGATATTTATATATATGTTATTACATAAATAATTGGATCAACATCCATACATATAAATTATCATATTTATAATAATTAATGATTTTTTTTACCATTTAATAAGGACATGCTATTTAGTTATTAAGAAATTTTATTCAACTAGACATTCTCATTCCCTTTTTAAAAAAAAAAACAATTGTTACGATTTTAAAGATATATTAGTGTTTAGATAAATATATTGAGTGTTTGTTTGATATGGTTTCTCTATTAGCCAAAAGTGTTTTTTTTTTTTAATCTTTGGTATTGTTTGGTTGCATTTTGAGTATAGTATTTGGTTTTTAAAAAAAATTATTTTACCTCTATGGGGTCAAAAAAATGATATTGTATTTTTATTTCACAAAATGATTTCATTTTTTCTAACATAATTTTAAAAAACTTTTATATAAAAAAAATAAAAAATTTAACAAAAAGTTCATATTGATAATTAAATAACTATTTTTTAATTGAAAATTTTATTTCTAAAAGCTATAATAGTAAAAATTTGAATAAGCTCTATATAAGTCATACTAAACCGAGCTTAATAAATAATAATACAACTCAAAATTATAACTGCCTCTAGGGTGGGCATTCTCAGTCCTTTATAATTTGACAAAATAAAGAAGATCTAATTTTTTTTTTTTTTTTTTTTTTTTTTATTTGGCCTAGATTTTTGTGTGCAGAAGGAGGTTAGGTTTTTATATTTATATTTTTATCTACATAAATTGTCACATCTTCCTCCGTGTACTGACAGCGTTTTAGATTTTAAACTATATATTATATGCTTAGTTATTTTCTCCAATTTAGTTATGTCCTCCGATACTTCCACCGAAAACAACAAATTGATGTTTTAATTTTATAACAGTTTTAATTTTCATAATAATTACAAAAATAAATCATTTCAATTATATTGATGATATCAAAACTGCATTTTTATATTGAAATCCAAAAAAAAAAAAAAAAAAAAAAATCATACTATAATCTATCAAATTTAGCCCAAAAAACCATCCCAATATTAATTAGAAGAACCAAATCTAGAAAGATGATATCAAAGAGTGAAGGAGAGTCGTAGAACTAGAATTGGATATGTGAACACCTCTTTATTGATGGATAAGCTCTTTGTAGACACATCTCTATCACACCAATTTTCTTTCCAATCTTAATGATAAATTGTTTATAAATAGATTTGGTTGTATTTCTACATCTATTATTGATTTTATTAATGAATCAATTTTAATTTACCTTAATAAAAATCAAATTTTACTTAAATTAAATTAATATACTGACAGTCACCAATCCATGACTCCAGCACCAACCCATAAAATTTCAACCTCATTATTTATCCGTAAATTTTTAATTTTTTTTAAAAAAAAATTAATGAAAAAATTTCATTAATTAATAAACGTCATTTGTGATGTAAAAGTAGAAATACGAAGAACCATCCTATTATCCAACGTAGGTGCCGTTTATATCACGTTACAAAGTAACAACATATGAATAAGCTAATAATGTCAGTTTCCATAATTTCTTGTCCATGTCACACATTTATGTTTGTTACGTCTCCGATTTTAGTAGCTGTTTGTTCCGAAAATTACAACACGGAATCAACCAGTATTGTGTGGACAATACTCCACAGATCCTACACTTCTTGTCAACGCTTGCTCTTTCAAGGAAGTAAAAAAAATCTGCTTGTGGCGTCATTGCTTAGGCCATTTAGATCTTTCAATAGTCATTCCCTTTGTTAAAATATAGAGATGGCATAGATGAGAGTCGGTCAGATAGACTTTTAAATTATGGATGAATTTAGGGTTCTAAATTAAGATAAAATTTAAATTTTAGTATATAAAAAAATTGGTATATTTTTATTTTTTTATCCGCGTGAGTCTTATTTAAAAAATTCCTCTATAATCTTCTTAAAATTTAAGATAATTCATAACCGCCGGTAGTCAAAATTTTCAAAAAAGACAACGCATGGGTTGATGGGACACATAGCTGAGTATGAGCTACTGCATTTATATACAAAAACCAGAGCTTCAAAGATTGAACTTGGCATTTGAATTTATCTGCAGTTAGTTCATCATCCAATCTAAGTACGTTCTTTGTTCTCAACTTAATCGTTTTCTGTTTCTTTTTAAAAGCTTTTAAGGTTCTAAGAACATGAATGCAACATTTCTTTTATTTTTAAGGAGTAATTTCTGTGTGCTTGCTTGGTGACGAAGTTGCATTTCATGTGAAATCATAAATTTTTGACTCTAGTTTGTTAGTCAGTGAAACATAGACGCATCTGTTATTATAGTTTGACTCTACTGCTATTTATGTTTCATTTGTGTGCAGGTTTATAAATATATAGAAAATATGCACCTATATATTTCTTTAAATTCTTTTGCCTTTGAACATGTATATTGAATTCAAACTTTTCCAAAATATGTGTCAAAATCGATTGCTGTCTAGAAATTGAAATGGAGCCTTTATGCGAGGTACCCTGACTATATGTGTTCGGTTGCTTACAGTTACAGACCATTTCTGTGTTTATTTGCGTTATTAGAGATAGGAACTAAGTTTCAAAAACTAGTTAATCTTAATTTTGCAAACTGGGTTCTGCTACATGGAAGGAATTTCGTATGATCCAATTGATTTGTGATAGTGCGTGCCTTTTATTATATTTATATGTTAAGAACAGTTTCACATGACATAGAACATGGAATACCAGTTCAATCAACAAGCAACTGCTTGCACTGTTTGTATATTGTATCTCAAAAAGATTGTGTTTGGTCATTTATATTCTTGGATTTCCAATTCCTTTATAAAATTGTATGGCTAACTGATATAAGAAAACTGATAGGGAAAAATGAGAAACTCTTCTCCAGGATGGAATATTCTGGTAGCCATTTTTCTGTTGGGATTATGCTTCCCATACTCGCAAGCTTATAATATCAAATCTAAAGTTTTTTTGTCGCCTAAGTTTGTGCTGGGGCCTGGATCTGTTGAAAATAAATTTTACTACGGTATTGACTTTCCAAAAGGTCATATTGCTCTCAAGAGTTTTAATGCAGAAGTAGTTGATGAGGCAGGGAATCCTGTTCCTCTTCATGAGACTTACCTCCATCATTGGGTCGTTGATAGAAAATATGGACCTAAAGATGCAGAAGTTTTAGAGTACAATGGCAACAGAGTTCTTGGGGAATCAGATTACATTTCAGTGAGAAATGATGGCATATGCCAAAGGGGAGTTCTTGGGCAGTATTTTGGCCTTGGCTCTGAGACACGAGGAACAGAAACACACATTCCAGATCCTTATGGAATAGAAATTGGCAATCCTGCTACAATTCCTGAAGGCTATGAAGAGATATGGATGCTTAATATCCATGCAATTGATACACGGGGTGTTGAAGATAAATTGGGATGCACAGAATGCAAGTGTGATTTGTACAATGTTACAGTGGATGAGTATGGGCGACCAATAAGGCCAAATTACAAAGGAGGTTTACTGTGTTGTTCTGATCGTACGCAGTGCAGAGTGAATCATGGTTTTGAAGGTGCCAGGAGGAGCCTCTATTTGAGATATACCGTGAAGTGGGTTGATTGGGACACTTCCATTTTGCCTGTTAAAATCTACATATTTGATGTTACGGACACTGAAAAAAGATTTAATGATTCCACAGGACTCAGCACACAGCATCATTGCCTGGTAAGTGAAATTCTTATACCAGAACACTCCAAACTGAAAAAGAAATGAATTAATTTGGACATTCAATGGTATTACCTTAGCATTACTTTCTTGATCATCTTTTAAAATTCCATTTTTTTAAAAATATCAACAGCAACATCTTGACTATAATATAGGCTAAGCTTGTCACCTGATGCATGTTTTGGCGAATTACTGGAAAAATGGAATTGATTCATTGATGCAATGAAGAGAATGTTGGCATCCTCACAAAGCTGAGCTTATTCTACCAGAAAATTTCCATGGGCTTAGAATCCACTTAACAAGCATACTGTTTGGAATCTGTATGAAATGACTAGCATTGAAGATATTTTTTGGTTAATGTAGAGGAGCTTATATTAATTGTGTATATATATAGTTGTTTAAAAGCACATAAGAACCTACACTAACATCAGCCACTAAATTTGATAATCTAATAGTGAATATCTATAGGTTTGTGATCTTCTCCCATTTTTCGATGACTAAAATGTCTTTACAGATGTTGAGCCAATGCTATACCTCTGATGCAGGTTGAATATGAAGTAGAGCCTTGTAAAGCCAAAGGTGTAGCTAATGATGCATGTGTTCACATCAAAAGGACCAGTGTCACGATGCCAACCGGTGGTTACGTCATCTATGGTGTTGCCCATCAACACTCGGGGGGCATAGGTTCAGCTTTATACAGAGAGGTAATATTAATATCCAATTTTCATGCATATGGCTTGCTTGATGGTAATATCTTAAGATGCGTACTAGGTCTTGATCTTTCTAATTCCCTTGTTGGATTACGTTTTCACAGTGTTTATAGTTTCTCTTAATCTGGAAAAAAAAAAATTCATCAGTGCAAATTCTGAAAGTTCGTATTTTACCAAGGTTCTGACCCTATGCAGAAATTATCAGAATTAACTAACACAAGTCCTAATTAATGTGTATGGATTAATTAAATTAATTAACAACTCTAACAGATCATAAATCCAAGCAAACAAAATTAATGCAATAAGTAAATCAACACAGTAATTTTATTGACGAAGTGGAAAACTCGTGCGAGTAAAAAACCACTCCGGGTATCTTGGCTACCAGCCCTAATCAATCAAGAGAAAAACTTACAGTGATGGTAAAAGACCTATGGTGGTAACTCCACCGACTCTAGTATCTCTAGACTGCAAGAACTCGAATAACTCCTAGAGCCCGTACCCCACGGTTTTCCTCAGAACCTCTGAGCAGATCAACTCTGCAACTCTGAATGCCGGAACTTCGACTGCCAAATTTCCTCCTAGAGAACTCTGAAGGATTAGGAAAGTTGGATTGATTTGTGTTGATGGTTTAACAAGGATCAATCTCACCACAAAGCGAAGACAAGGAAAACAATGAAGTCTTCAAGGTGAGAAAAGAATAGGTTGAAAAGCTATGTAGGTTTGAAGCTTTGAGAGAGTGTGTTTTCAACGTTTGGGGAAGGTGGCTATATGTTCTTTATATAGGTAGAGCAAAAAGAGAGGCTTCCCAATAGCAAAATAGGTTAAAAACGCGTCGAAAATAACTCAGTTCCGCACGGGCGTTCGAGAACGCGTGCTCTCTGGAAGGTTTCGTTCGAACGCTTACTCGAACGCACTTCGAACGTTTGCTCTCTAGAATATTTCGTTCAAACGCACTAAAGGACTCACAAGAATGAGAACATTCTGCCAAGTTTAGTTCGAACCCAACAACGAACATGACACTAACGTCACACATTCGAACGCTTCAACGAACGCATCACTAAAGCATGTCTGATCTTCATGCACAACTTTGCCAAATACCAGTCCAATTGTTCCAAGTTCTTCAAGACTTATTATAACTCAATTGAACTTGTTTTGTTACGGACATTGCCAATAAAAATGGAACTAACAATCTCCCCATTTGGCATTCCGTGACAAAATATTACCTAATACAGAGACTACGATAAAAGACCCAAAAAGAAAAATCGACAACTAGCAACTATCAAGACAGTGACTTATTATAATAAGACTTGATCTAATACCTAACCAAATAGTCTTGAAATCAATGTCACCACAACTATCAAATCTGCTTACCTGAAACATCCAGAAATAATAACATACTGTGAAAAGCACATGGATTATAAAGGACAGATAAACAGCAATGTACAAATAGATAGTAGATATCTCACTCCCCCTAAATTGGAGATATAAATAACAAGGATATACTACTACTCCCATACTATTACTCAAACTACTTTTCCCATTTTTTGTCACGAAATGACAAGGGGTACAGGTACCATGGGAAAAAACACATGCAAGAGTATAAATAAACAGGACTTACTCCCCTTCACTAACAGACCCACTCAGGTAGCAAAAATAACACAAGGGAAGTAAAAACAAGACTCATAAATATGCCGCAATAGAAATGGTATGCAATAACATGAAGCACACACATGCACACATTGAGTAAAAAAAGTCAAATGGACTGAAACGGCACTTTAAGCAAGTACAATGATACCCAGTCAGTACTCAGCTGTTTATGACATGAAATAATTTGCATCACTTTAAATTTTACTAAATACAACACGCATGCATATGACAAACACCAAGGCATAACAAGTACTTGCGTGAAAAATAAGTTCACAACAAATCAAGGCTTAAAACCTTATGAGTGGGACACAGTCGAATAAATCTCATCTCTTAACAAACCAAATCCACAAAATAGATGTTCAAACCCAGCACCATTAGTACCTAAAATTAATCAATATTGGTTGCATGCTATATTATTCTCCCCTTAAATATTATGAGCTCATAAATAAATACTCTTTCGAGTGAAGGGTTTTTCCTTTATCTTTTGAATTTGGTCCATTGACACTTTTGCACTTGAGTCTCATGTAAATTATATTCTTTTTATGTTACTAGGGGATAACACAGGGTCATCTAGTCAAATGTCACACTATTTAGTGAGTGAAGTATGGTAGAGATTAGATTGCTCGTCCAAAAACTCATATTTGCGACCAAGCCTTGACAATAATAAAAACGTGTATGTGAAAATGTAGGCACAAGATATACCAAGGGTTTTTACCACACACACTTATGCATATAGAGCATCAAGAAAAATAAAAGCATTTTACACATGCATAAACATATATTATACTTATCAGGATCACATGCAACAAGCTTTTCATGCTCTAACAAGCCAGAAAAAATATTTTTGTTCTTTTTATTTATAATTTTTTTATTTTTCAGTTTTTTTAACCCATATGAAAAAAATGTAAAGACACAAAACGGCTTATCAATGTCCAATGGTACGTGGAGTTGTATCCCGAGTGCAGATCATATTACCGTCCATTCGGAATCAACGATGAAATTTATGTCCGGGTTTCCATTATATATACTAAGGGACAAAAACAAATAACCACACACACATCCATATGCAGTAAAAAATAGACGTGTAAAAATATAAAAAAAAACACACACACATGCAATGGGAAAATAATTGCAACTTCTAAGAAGAGTTACACCGAAGTGCACTCTCATCATGTCTATCAAGGCATTCAGAAGTAGATGGGAAGTCATCTTGCTTCCTTACCCAAACCTTTCTAGGAATCTCTTTCACTTGAGTATTCTCAGTCAACAAAGCAAGTTTCTCACTAATAATTTGCGTATGTTTAGCTAGTGCAGAAACTTGAGAAACTAAATTTGACGAATGAAATCTAGGTGACATACTCTGAGGCCCTTTCTTGTGTTTTTGCAACAAGAAGCACTTTGGCCTAATATGTCATGCCTTGCCACAATGATGGCATACAGGCACAAACCTCGGATGAGAGCGAGGTTTACCCAACACACCTCTAGATTGAGGTTGTGACACAAGATGAGGAACAACAAGAGGAACCACATTATTAGAATCAACTGGCTGTTTACCTAAGTCTTGTTTAGTAGGGATTGGTATAGCTCTAGACTTGACGCCTTATCACAATTAGACCAAACACTAATCCCTAACATGCGGTCTAGTTTTTTATTCCATAAAAAAATACACACAACTGAATTCTAGCATCTTCAAGTTTAGGTTGTAAAGTTTGGACTCTATCAACTAGCCATTTATTCCTTTCCTCAAGGTCATCTATCATCATTAGGCTTTGCTCAAACTTAGTTTGAGCTTCATTCTTTTTTAGCTCTACTTCTTTCAGCCTCTTATTGACCTCTATATTCACCTTCTTGATAGTTAAACTCTCAATGAACAATTCAATGTAGGCTACCTGAAGACTATCCTCATCTATATACTCATTGTGAGAGAAATCAGATCTAGCATCTTCATCACTACTATTTTCCTCTCTCTCACCAGTCACACTAGCAGCAAAGACCATAAAATTGCTCTTATCTTTATGAGACTCATCAGAAGTATAACCACCTTCTGAATCACTAAGAGAGGCTGCCATGGCTTTCTTATCTTTAGCCTTAAGGTATGTGTGACGCTCAGATCTAATGTGCTCATACCATTCACACTCGTTGCATTGAATACCATGGGGTTTGCTACCCCTATCCTCTCTAAACTCTCTCGTACTATGCCTACTTTCTTTAGGCATATCATCCGTATCCTTTTCATGGTCGCCTTTTTTCAGCTTAAGAAATTTCTTAAACTTCTTTGCAAACATGGCCAAATCATGATTCGTGAGATTATCATTATCATCATCACTTGACGGATCATGAACAACTTCTTTCGCGATCTTTATCGCTATAGTCTTGGGCTTTTCATAACCTGAAAGTTTCTTCTCATACACCTGCAGTTTTCCTACGAGGTCCTCTAATTTAAGGTGATCTAGGTCGTTCCTGTCCTCGATGGCTGTGATCTTAGGTAAAAACTTGTCAGGCATGGATCTCAAGATTTTCCTCACTATCATATTGGTAGGAATAGTCTCACCTAGGTTAAAACTTGAGTTAACGATGTCGTTAATCTCAGCATAAAACTCATCAAAAGTCTTATCGTCTTTCATACTAGCGACCTCAAACCTAGTGGCAAGCTCTTGGAGTCTAATATTTTTAACAGACAATGTGCCCTCATGCACAGTCTGAAGGATGTCCCAAGCATCCTTGGCCATCTCACACATTGAGATTCTCCTAATGTATTGAAGGCAGTGGCTGGGTAGTGAAATGAAGAGCAAATGGCGTGAGGGGTTTAGTTGGAAGGGTTCTTGTGCTGTCGGTTTAAAGGCTATGAGGGGCTGATGAATTAAACTGTTGCCAGTGTAAATGCGTGAATGAGGCAGTGGGCTCGTTAGTGGGAGATAGCGTGGAGCAGTGAAGGGAAGCAGGTGTGTTGCCGAGTGGAGAAAGCTTAGAATTTTAGGGTTGATTTCGTGAGAATGAGTTAGGTTTGAATGTGTGTGTTAAGGGTTCTTTTTATAGGCCAAGGGAGGGGGTTTACCTTGTTTGGGAAGGAGAAGGATTTGTGTATTAATTGGGAGATATTTTTAATTATTATGTGATAGGGAAAATCTTTAATTAGGGGAATTGATTTGATTTGTTCTTTTTAATTAAGGATATGATTTATTTAAATTGGTAGGTGATTTAATTAAATTAGGAATGTGATTTATTTTAATTAGGAATGTTATTTATGGAATTTAATTTGAATCTTTTAATTTGGGAAAGTAATTTAATTTGTGACATGTGTTTTAATTTAATTTAATTTAAGTTTAATTTAATTGGTTTTAATTTAATTTGGATTGGGCTTGGTGTGTTTAAAAATAGAGATCCAACAAGCGAACCCGAAGCGAAACAAGCGAGTTAAATCTGACAAAATGCTAATTTCCATTTTTAACGGACAATACAGCAGTCAGAAGAGATTTCGGTGAACTGAAAGCAAATTTTGACGCTACCGAAAGGAAGTTAAGAAAGGTCGAAAAAGAACTGAAAGAGACTCCAGCAACGCTGAAATTGGAGAAAGAAGTGTCTGAGGCTACCAATGAAGCGTTCAAAGAAAGTATGGAGAGCTTGACGAAGGAAAAGGCCGAATTGCTTGAGCAACTTGAATTGGTTGCCTTTGAATCAATGATGAAAGAGAGGAGCAATCTAATGGAAGAATTTTTAGCTGGTCAGAGTGTCGCTTGGAAGCCGAAGAAATGGATTCGAGAATATGAGAGGTTGACTGCTGGGGTTTCCCTTACAAGTGAGGGTGAAGAAGAAGAAGAGGGAGAAGAGGTGCTCTCGAAAGAAGCTGTCGAGGAAAAGCAAATGGCCACTGGAGAAGTCGAAGAAGAAATGGCCGTAACGGAGAAACATGCTGAAACGGTTGAGGTTCCCGTATCGACTGAAATTACCCCTATCGTTCCCGGCCAGACTGTTGAAGTCCCACCAGTGAATGCTCAGCTTGACCCTGAAGTCCAGGCGACCGAAAGGCTCGTAGAATGAAATATGCAGTCGTACCCTTATTTTCTTTTTTGTAATGGAAAACTTCAAACTTTAATGATATAAATTTCTTTTTGGTTGAAGTCAAAGTTTTTCAATTTTGTTTAGTCGTATGGACCTCGGAACACTAAATTATTCTTCACACAATAATTTTTATTATCCAACAATTTTACTGGCCGAATGGGCTATGGCAAAGAAAAATAAAAATTACCGGTAAAACAGTTTGAGATGAATTGCATTCCAGCTATTTTGTATTGGTCTTCCTTCTATCGTTTCCAACTTGTAGGCACCTTGGCCAATGATCTTTGTAATGACGTATGGGCCCTCCCATTTTGGTCCTAGCTTCCCATCTTTGACTTCTTTGGTATTCTGAAAAACTTTGCATAGAACCCAGTCTCCTTCTTTGAATGTCCTGCACCTGACATTTTTGTTGAAATATTTGGTCATTTTTTGTTGATGAGCAGCAAGTCTAATGGAGGCCTGTTCCCTTAATTCATCAATTGTATCAAGGCTGTAATTCAAGAGCTGTCGATTGGTATCTTCTTCAAGCCATTGGTAACGCGGAGTATGAACAATTCCTTCGGCTGGGACTACAGCTTCGCACCCAAAGGCAAGAGAGAAAGGGGTCTGCCCAGTCGACGAAGGGGCTGTAGTTCTGTAGGACCATAGAACTCCTGGAAGTTCATCTGCCCATGCTCCTTTCGATTTCTCCAATCTCTTCTTCATTATGTTCATGATTGTTTTGTTGGAGGATTCAGCTTGACCATTGGCTTGAGGAAATCGTGGGGTTGAGAAGTTTAATTTGATTCCCCAATTCTTACAGAAATCTTGGAAATGGTAGCTGATGAATTGAGATCCATTATCGGTTACAATTTCTCTTGGAAATCCGAAACGACAAATGATGTTCTTCCAAATGAAGTTTTGCACTTCTCTGTCTCGAATTTTGGCAAAAGCCTCAGCTTCGATCCACTTGGTATAGTAATCTGTAAGGGCAAGCATGTAGACTCGTTGTCCCGAGGCTACAGGGAGCTTTCCAACGATATCCATTCCCCATTTCATGAAAGGCCAAGGTGACAGTATCGGCCTGAGCGTTTCTGGTGGTAAATGTGTGATGGGGGCAAATCTTTGACATTTCTCGCACTTACGAGTGAATTCGACCGAATCAGCATGCATAGAAGGCCAATAATATCTTGTCGTCTGGGCTCGGCATGCTAGGCTTCTTCCGCCTGAATGGTTTCCGCATTCGCCTTCATGAAGCTCGGCTAATACGCATTGGGCTTCCTCTGGAGTAAGGCATTTAAGGTAAGGACCGGAAAGTGATCTCTTTAAAAGTTGCTCATCATGTAGTGTGAACCTGGCAGCTAGCCGTTGAATCTTTCGCGCTTCTATTTTATCTTCTGGTAGCATGCCGCTTCGTAAATATTTTACAATTGGAGTCAACCATGAGTCGTCTGATTTGATTGTGGTAACTTCCTGGATTTTACTTTTCCAAATTGTTGGCCACTGCAAATAAACAACTGGGATGGAATGAATTTTCTCTCCTTCAATTGTCGAACCCAGCGTAGCTAAAACATCTGCGTGCGTGTTTTCATTTCTGGGGACCTGACAAATGGTCAGTTGCTCAAATGTCGACTGAAGTTCTTTCACCTTTTGTAGATAAGATGCCATTTGTGAATCTCTAGCTTGATATGAACCCTGGAATTGATTGACAATTAATTGGGAATCTGTCTTTGCTTCAACCTTTTTGGCTCCAAGTTCTCGAGCCAAGTTTAAGCCGGCTATAAGGGCCTCGTATTCGGCTTCATTGTTGGTAACTCTGAAGTTGCACTTGATTGCCTGTTGCACCACATCGCCTTCTGGAGTGGTAATCACAATCCCTAAGCCGCATCCACGTTTGTTGCTTGATCCGTCGACTGTGAGCTTCCACATGGCCGATGGATTAATGCAATGGATTTCTAGTTCAGCTGGTGCCTGTAGACTGGGACTGAAATCAGCCACAAAATCTGCAAGAGCTTGTGACTTGATCGCAGTCCGTGGTTGGTAGGTAATGTCGTGTTCTCCAAGCTCCACAGCCCATTTCGTCAATCTCCCGGAAAGCTCGAGTTTATGGAGAATGCTTCTCATTGGATAAGATGTGTAAACTGTGATTGAATGCCCTTGAAAATATGGCCGTAGCTTTCTCGCTGCTGTTATCAAAGCTAGTACCAATTTTTCAATAAGAGGGTAGCGTGACTCCGTATCCAATAGCGCTTTACTTACATAGTAGACTGGGAGTTGAGTACCATCTTCCTCTCTGATCAGGACTGCACTTACTGCTTGCTCTGAAACTCCTAAATAAAGAAAAAGCCTTTCGTTGTTGATTGGCTTTGACAAAAGTGGTGGAGAAGACAAGTATCGTTTGAGCTCTTTCAATGCTTCCTCACAGGCTGGAGTCCATTCAAAATTCTTGGCTTTCTTCAAGGCAGAGAAGAATAGGAAACTTTTATCGGTTGACTTTGAAATGAATCTATTCAGTGCCACAATTCTTCCAGCTAGTCGCATGACGTCTTTAGGATTGGTAGGAGAGGGAATGTCGAGTATAGATTTGATCTGACTTGGATTGGCCTCTATCCCTCGTCGTGTAACCATGTATCCAAGAAATTTTCCTGAAGTGACACCAAAAGCACATTTCGTAAGATTCAATTTCATGCCATACCTTCTCATTGTGTCGAATGCCTGTTCCAAATGTGATAGATGTTGTTCGGCTTCTAATGATTTCACCGCATATCGTCTATGTAGACCTCAATTGTTTTCCCAATTTGTTGAGAAAACATTTTGTTTACCATACGTTGATAAGTAGCTCTAGCATTTTTGAGGCCGAATGGCATTACCTTGTAGCAATAAATGCCTCTCTTGGTGACAAAGGCTGTCTTCTCTTGGTCGCCTGGATGCATGAGGATCTGATTGTAGCCTGAATACGCATCCATGAAACTTAACAATTCATGGCCTGCGGTAGCATCCACCATTGAATCAATATGAGGCAATGGGAAAGAAGTCTTTGGGACATGCTCTGTTCAAATCTGCGAAGTCGATGCAGACTCGCCATTTCCCATTATTCTTTCGTACTATCACCACGTTAGCTAGCCATTCTGGGAATTGGACCTCCCTAATGGCTCCATTTTGTAGCAATTTCTGGACTTCTTCTTCAATGATCTGATTTCTTTCTGGGGCGAACTTTCTTATTTTCTGTATGACAGGAGGATAGCTTGGGTCCACATGGAGTTCATGGGTGATTAATTCTGGGTCGATCCCGGTCATATCTTCATGAGGCCAGGCGAAGCAATCATGCTGTTTCATCAAAAAATCAATTAAGTCTGCCCGTAGTTTGGGGTCCAGATTAGCTCCAATCTGTGCTTTATGGTCATTAAATTGCGGGTGAATTTGGACTTCGTCGAGCTCCTCAATACTCGGTAGGTCTGGTGATGACGCATCAGATCCTTTCATTAATTGCTATGCTGATTGAGGTTTTGCTTTTAAAGTCGTCTGGTAACAACTTCTAGAAGCAGATTGGTCTCCTTTAATCTCTTGGACTCCCCACCTTGTAGGGAATTTAAGTACTTGATGGTAAGTTGATGAGACTGCCCTCATCTCATGGATCCAAGGTCTGCCAACGATCAAGTTGTAGGCTGAGGGACAATCGAGGACCAAAAATGAAGTCAACTTATTGATTCCTCCCGCATAGACTGGAAGAGTTATTTCTCCAATGGTGAATTTCTGTTCGTCGTTGAACCCGATAAGAACAGTTGACTTCCTGTTGATCTTTTCTATCTCAGTTCCCATGTCGGAAAGTGCTGCCCTGAAGATGATATTTGCTGACGAACCTGTGTCGACTAAGATTCTTTTGACCATAAAATTTGCAATCTGCAATGAGATTACCAGCGCGCCGTGATGTGGATTCATTCGACTGGAATTGCCGTCGTCTGAAAATTCAATTGCAAGGTTTGTACACGTCTCCTCTATTGACATAGTCGAATGGAAAAGACCCATTGCTGCAACTCTGGCATGTCGTTTCGCTGCTGAGTATGAAATACCACTCACTTCAGAACCACCAGAAATAAAACTTACAGTATTGTTGATTGGTGGTGGTGGTATGGGGCCATCTTCTTTATCGTTCTTCCTGGCCATTGTAGCCTTACCCTTATCTGTGAGCAATTCCTTCAAGTGCCCTTTATTCAGCAATTCCAATACTTCCAATCTCAGAGCCACACAATCTGCTGTCGTATGGCCATAATCTCGATGAAACTCACACCACTTGCTGATAACTTTCTTGACTGAATAATCTCTGGAGCGTGGGGGCCACCTTACTTCGCTTCCCATCTTCTTGAGTACCGAAACCAGTTCCCCTGGGGAAACAGTAAAATTGTAGTCTGGGAGTCTCTCCCTGTTAGCAGATTTGTCTTGTCCCCTGAATGGCAATGGTTGACGCTTGAAGTCCCGGTTGAAATGTTGATGCATTTTCTGATGATCCTTCTTGTCTGTTGGTCGTTGTGCTTTGTTGGGAAATTCTTTGCGTCGTTTAGTAGTATCTTGAGTACTAATGTATTGCAAACCAGAAGAATTCTCTTTTCTTTTGTTCCTCTTGTCTTCTTCCCATCTAATTTCAATTTGGGCTCGAGACATGGCTTGATCCATCGTGTAGCATCGGAATTTAGTGAGTTTCTTGTAAAGTCCGCTTTCTAGAAGCAAACCATTCCTGAATGCTTCTACTGCAGTAGGTTGATGGAGGTCCGGGACAGTTATCCTTTCTTTATTGAAGCGAGCTACGTAGCTTCGTAAAGATTCACCTTTCCTCTGTTGGATGGCATAAAGGTCGTCTGAAGTCTTTTCAATCTTGCAAGAACTCGCAAAATGCTCTACAAATTTGTCTGCCAGATGTTGGTATGATCCAATGGACCTATATGGAAGATTGATGAACCAAATTAGGGCTGGTCCCGCCAATGTCTCCCCAAATCCTCTGCACATTCCAGCCTCCCATTGTCGAGGGGTTAGGCCTGTTGACATCATCTTATATTTGTAATGGATGATGTGGTCGTCTGGGTCAGTTGACCCATCGTACATTTTCATATCTGGAGGGCTGAATTTCCTTGGTAATTCTACAGAGGTGATAGTCTCAAAAAATGGTGTGTCAGAAATTGTCCCAGCTCTACTTTTCCTCATTGGTAGTTTAACGCCTGGTAGACTGGACAATATCGCTTCTTTGAACTCTAACATTTCTTTGCGCATGTTGGAGGCGACTTGTTGAGCCTGGTCGGCTGGGGAAATTGGCAGAACTGTAGGATTTCTTGGATGGTCGCCTGGAGAAGGATCATCATTTGCCACATCGTTGAATGTTTCCAAAAGATTGGATGGAACTATATCATTGTTGGCATTGTCCGGAGAATCACGTTGTTGAGAGGTGGAAGAGATTAATTCCAACTGCTTCCGAAGGTTTGTATTGGAGCTTCGCATGGCCAGATTCTCCTCCAAATTTCGTAACCGTTCTTGCAGCATAGTTATTTGGGCTGCAATTGGATCTGGTGTCAACTCGCTGCTTGAAGCCATGAATGACAGTTAGAATTGTAGACTGTGAAATCTTTTGCTTGCTATAAATCGCCAAGGCCCCACGGTGGGCGCCAAATTGTGGATGCTGGTTTTCGGCCGAGGTCCACAATCAGAATTTGTAGGTTGGGGGGGGCACTGGCGATCCTGCAAGACAAAGGTAGAGTGAGCGGGAGCAGACTGCCCACCGGTGTGGTGGGTGCCGTGGGCATTCCGACGCTCAAGTCAGTATGAAATGAGCAGTGAATAAGTAAAATGTGAAAGCAAGGTTTGCTATTATCTTAACCTTCTTTGGGTGGCCGTGAGGGCGGAGGAAAGTGTTTAGGAAATGTGAAACTCTGAGAGTTTGTGTCAGAGAGTAGATGCTTGTATATCATAAGTAATGTTTGGATTGAAGAACTCTGACCCCCCTCCTGTATGCCGAATTACGTATCATTTTATAGATCTGAAAAGTGATTACTTTATAGCTGTGATAAAAGCTGGCAATGGGCCTACAACGTGTTGACATTTCTGGCTAAGGGACCCACGTTGCCTTGGACCTAACTTTCGGCGCTGCATGTGTTTTTGTTTAGAAAAAGAAGAATAGTCAGTAACAGTTGTGTTTTATGCTGTCTATTTATTTGGCTTCATATTTGTAGCGCTATGTAGCGATTGAATAAGGTCTTTTGGGCTGGGTTTTCCAATATGGTGTTTAAGGGCCAATATTGTGGGCTTTTGGTATTTGACCTTGACGTGAAAAGACGATTTTACCCTCGGGTCCAAATTTGGCCCGTACAGACACCCAATCTTTGCCACTAAGTTATAAGACCACGCCTAAGGGTCGTTGCGTCTTATGAGTTAGAAAAGTCAAACCATTGTCAATAGTACGATTTAGGGACAAATTGGTATTGGTCAGTCTGGTAAAGCCTAGTCCTGCCAATACGGTTTAAGCCCTTTGGGTCTATACTTTGCAATGGGAGGTAAATTTTAGACTTAAATTATTATTGAGGATTTTAGCAAGTTTAATTGAATAACTGTCAAATGAATTCCTCCATTGAAAATTCCCCAGAGGGAGGGTGGAGCGAACTCTCTTAAATACCCTTACCTCTTAGGCTCTTATTGCCTTGGTGACAGGAATAAACAATAGATCCTCCAAATTAGTCCAACACTTTAAATATGCTTTAAGGTAAGCCTTGAGTAAATGATTATCTAGATGTCTTCACAGCTTTTTCCTTTTGGCTATAAAAAGGTAGTGAGTGAAGGAATACACCAAATCATTATCTAACTATAGTAATACCTTTGGTTAAATTAACTTTAGTTTGGAAAGTTTTATTAACGCCTTGGTCCCACCCACTTGTATCTTATATAATGTCTTTTATTATAAACAAGTGATTTATATTTATTAGCCTTAAAGGTAATAAATCTCTAAGTTCATCACAGAATAATTACTTAGCTAAGGGATAAGCAATACATTCCTTATTTCCTTAGAAAATCTCTAGATGCCTGCACCCTAAAATAATCATGCCAATTCTAATCACACATAGAATCATCAAACATATGAGTTTTAATATGTTGGAATTATTTTAGGCATTAAATAACTTTGATTAATATTTAATTATGATATTGCATTTTATTTTAATCAAATAAATTTACTATTCACATTTTTTTACAGATGCGTGAACTTTAAATGCAATTTCACAATTCAAATCTTAACCAAATCATGCAAAACTTGTGCCTAAAATTAAGTTCAGGGTGTTAGCTTTCCAATGAGCTTTTACACACCCAATTTCGAGTTCAAATGAGAGAGACCTAATCAAAACAAAAACGGCGCGTTGATACCACTGTTGGGAAGCGGCCGCGAGTGCGCAGCGGAAAATTAAATAAATTAAATTATGATGCCGCTATCCCTTTGCCCAAGACCCATTTGTTTTGATTATTCTACAAGCCTAGGCATGTTACTATATATTCTAAGCATAAAAACTCATAAAATATGCAAAGAACATAAACCTACATGCTAACTATCATAAGAACTCTAATTAAAATAAAGAAAGAAAAAGACTTACTTGAACCGAAGACTCCTTCAGTCCTCCCTCCAATCTACAAGCTTTTCTCGAACTCAGCAAGCTCTTCCACGTTCCAGAGAGCCACCCAAGTGTGTGGCCTCCAAAGATGCACACACCAAAGCCAAAACTCAACGGCAAAACTACGCCTTGAGTGCACGGGTATTTTGCCCTCGGTGCTAGCCTAGGCAAATACCTCAAAACTTTTAACTCGAGGTTCCTCTAGTCAATTAGACTTAAGGATCCTCAAAATCAGTGGCTTACTCTTAAACTTTAGAGTTGCTCACTTATATAAACCCAAGATATGAAAGGTTTGATGCAAAAATTTGTAAAGAATTCATTGGGTTTATATAGGTGCTCCAAAGACAACGAAATTAATTAAGAATCTGATGTGGGATAAATGCTAATTTAATCTTAGCCATTGGATCTTAATTTAGTGGTTTAATGAGATTATAAAACCCTAATAAGAGTTTGGGCCGAATTGGAATTCAAAACAAATAACAAATAAAAAAAATTTACTATTCACATTACTATTCATATTACTATTCACATTTATTTATTTATTTATTCCAATTCCTAAAGTGCCCCTATTGTCATTCACCATCCCTAAGCCACTATGGAACCTCATAAATGATCTGTTCAATAATTAAACACATTGAACCATTTATGAACAATTCCTACCGCAATCATATATGCTGTTAAATTTGTACTGTGCACTGTTAACCATTGATTTCGACTTTGTTGTGTGTGACCTTTTGGGTTCCCCTCAAGTTGGACATGAAATGAATCGTGATAATTTAATCGAACATAAATTATCCTCCGATCAGATGGTCGTTCGATTTCAATGACCAAGGTTGACATCTAGCAACATGCCAAGGCCCCCAAATGAGAAGGAAAGATATATATACTCATTCTGTATGCGATTTACATATGATACGGTCTCTCGCCTCATTGTATCCCCACCGTTTGACCTAGGGTATGGAAAGTGTCTACCCATATAGTCAAAGGTATGATGTTGATAGTGTCATGAATCGTGCTAACCCAAGAATCTCACATGATTCTTCCGCTGCGACCACAGTCTCAAGCACTGATCACACATATCAACCCGCGAACTGGAATACTACTCTTATAAGAAAATATTATCCGAGAGAGTGGCGATTCTCTGTTGTATCTTTACAAACTCCATGTGTTTCAACAAATGACTCAATCATACCCTTATGATCGGATCTTTTGAACCGGGGAAGGAGAATGTCAAAGTTATTTGATCCACACATAAGATTGTAAAGACCTCAAGTCTAAGGACCAGTCATACAATCGATACATGAAAGTTCTCACAGACACATGGGATAAACACTCCATGTGAAAACTTTCGGCGGTCAGTTCGATGGACACAAGCAACTCATGCATCCATGTGATATATCAAGCGGACGGATCTCCGCTAGTAGCCTATGAAATCGGCTACCCCACTTAAGGGCGGATCATATCATCATCATGCTAGTCTCTCCGCTTTGTGAACGCCCAGATTATTTAAGAGTAATGATTCTCATATTCTCATAAGGCGTGGAAGCCATCATCTTATTACTCCAAGGGCTTTATTACAGTGTTTGATGATTCATATAAGTTATGTAAGACACGTATAATAAAGATTGTCATTTTATTAATTAATGAAAATATTACAAATACATGTACATATAGCCATCCACAAGTTGGGTATAGGGCATATCCCTAACAGGTCAGACTCTGATACCAATTGAAAATTCAAATTTAGTATAAGGTTATGACCCGATGCGGAATTAAACACAATAATTTAAGACATGTCTTAATTATTGTTTCTATGGATTAACAAAATCACCAAGCACTCTTAAGTCTAAAACAAATATAATCAAACCAGTAAACTAATCAACACAAGAGTTTTGTTGATGAAGTGGAAAACTCGTGCGAGTAAAAAATCACTCCGGGTATATAGGCTACCAGCCAAACCCACTATAATGAGAAAACTTATAGTGATGGTATAAGACATTTGGTGTCAACTTCACCGACTCGAATACCTCTAGAGTGTAATAACTCGAAGAACTCCCCGAACCCGCACCAAGCAGCCTTCTTCAGAACCTCTGAAGTCTTTGAGTGGATCAACCCTGCAACGTCGGAACTCCGGCTACCAATCTTCCTCCTAAATAACTCTGAAGGCTTAGGAAATTGGGTTAGGGTTGTGTTTCTGTGTTGATGGTAACTCAAAACACAATCTCACCAAAAAGAAGAAGACAAAAGGAATAATAAAGTCTTCAAGGTGAATTGTCAAGCAGGTTGAAAACAAAAGATGTTATAGCTTTGAATAATGTGTTTCCAACAATTGGTAAGGTGGCTATATATTTGTTTAAATAGGTATGACAAAGGTAGGATTTTCCTTGTACAAAACTGGCTAAAAAACACGTCCAAAATAATCCAGTCCCGTAATCTCGTTCAAACGCAAGACGAATGCGCAATGTTCCATAAACTCGTTCGAACGCAATCTCGAACGCCCCTCGAACGCAAACACACTGGAAGGTTTCGTTCGCACGGAAAGATGAACGCACTACACACGAGAACCTTTACCAAGTTTCGTTTGAACGCAAACATGAACGTGACACGAATGTCACTCGTTCAAACGCAAAAACGAACGCAGCACTAACGCATATCTGCTATCTTTGATGCACAGTCTGCCAAATATCAGTCCAATTGCTCCGAAATATTCAGGACTCATTACAACTTAATTGAACTTGTTTTGTTACGGACATTGCTACAAAAATGAAACTAACAATCAGCTATCACGGAAATGATTAGATTTTGCGTACTTCAAGAATGTTCCCACATTCTGCAAATCCTTATAACATTAAGTAAATGGTTGTGGCTTTTGAGAGTGACAATATCATATTACATTACAAGTGGACTGTTATTTAGCTTTTAGCTACTTGATTCATGAGTTATCCCTTGATTGCTGCTTAATATTGATATCTAATATTTAGTCTTATGGTTGCTCAAGTTGGTTGGACAGCTTCTCCTTTTGTTTTTGAGACCCATTTACTCATTACTCTTTTTGTGCAATTAGTTCAGAACCATTCAATGTGATGATTGTAGAAGGAATTTGATTCCCTAATGTCATCTTTCAGTGATGTGCTTCTTCTTCTTCTTTTTTTTTTTTTTTTGAAATCAGGAAGGACAAGTTTTGTGCTCTTCAATTCCAGTATATGGAAATGGGGAGGAAGCGGGAAATGAGGATGGTTACATTGTAGGAATGTCGACCTGTTATCCTAAACCAGGCTCCCTCAAGATAACAGATGGGGAAACTCTGATTTTGGAATCCAACTACAGCAGCTCCCGAGATCACACAGGAATTATGGGGCTTTTCTACATTTTGGTCACAGACCGAGTACCAGAGTCCAGTTCATTCTTAGATGTTTCCTTCAAAGTAAGATTCTATTTTTATATTTTCAGATTGATGAGTACCACAATACAAGTTTGATGGATACTACAGATGCACTAAACTTTTTCAAGAATTGAGGACGAACATTGGCTTGCAACTTTAGATTTATAGTACTATAATACCCTTCTTGATTGTAATCTCGGATATCTGCCTGGTTTTTGCAGATGTACCAAGACATGAACCATTCTGCTTTTGTTTGGGGAGCAATAGCTTTGGTGGGAGTTGTTGCTGTTGCTTCTGCTGTACGTTACCGACGTAGGAATAAGAATGAAGGGGGATACCAACCAATGATTGCCTGAACTTGTTGTTATGAGTTCTGGCTATAATATAGAGAACCTCTTATAAATATGAAGACATAAATAATGGTAGCTGTGTAATATGTTTTGAACAACCGTCTCTGTGTTGAAACTTCTCGTTTGTACTTGATGAATTCCAGGTTATCAGTGTGACCAATTTGGTTTTTGGTCCAACCTAATATTAATAATAATAGTAATTTATGGGTGCCTTTCTTGGACTTAAATGGCTATTTCTTGCACTTGATTTTCAACTCTATAGTTCTATAGCTGGCTGGTTGTGTTCAACAATATGTGGACACTTGTAAAGGGAACCAATGTCAAAATTCAACCAGCGTTGGGCATTTGGTAGGCTGTATATTTTAGCTGTGAAGTTTGGTCAGCAAAAACATTAAATTTATTTATTATATGAATTTGAAGCTCGTGATGACATAAATAAAACGCAGAAGAAGTGAGAATTTTTAATTTTATATGGTGGCGCATACCAGCTTAGCAGTCAATAAGCAGCTGAGAAGGGCCTACAATTTTTTATTTTATTTTATTTTTATTTTTTAATTTTAATTATCGCGAAGTCACTTTTTCCACTTAGAGTTAAAGGTCAGTTCCAAACTATTAGAAAACTGAAAAAGTGTTCGCATGTCCATTCCAATACATAAAATTGATCGAAATTACTGTTTGCCGTTAACAAAGTTGAAGGAAAAATTATGTCTATTATACCAAAACGCTGTCGTTCAACCATTTGGAAAATTGGACCTAAAAACCAAGCCAACGTTGCCTCACCTGACTCGCCGATCGCCATTGTTCTCTCGTCCCACCACCACACCCTCGACAGTGTTTCATCACCCAACTATTCAAGCTTCTCTATTTGTTTCTCGAGAAAATGGGTCTGGGAAATTTTGAAAGGAGGAAAGTGTGGCTTGGAAGCTGTGTTCAAGTTAGGTTTATTTGGATTTGAGAGAGAGAGACGAGGGTTTGAGGAGAAAGAGAGGCCATGGCTGTGGTTTGGGAGGAACTAAGTTCAGTCTTTTAGCGGTGAAAATGGTTATGTAGCTTGAATTTGGCAAATTGGAATATTAAGTGTTCAAGTTTTTATTTGGAAATGGCAGAAGACTGTAAACAACAATTATTACAATTATTACACGGTAATTGGGAAATCCGAATATGACAAAATTACAATTATAATTATTATCCTCAAACAGACCCTAACGGCGGACCCTGAGAGTAGACCCTGACGGTAGAGGCTGAGAGCGGAGGCTGAGGGCAGAGGCAGACCCTGAGAGCGGAGGCAGAGGCTGAAGGGCAGAGGCAGACCCTGAGAGCGGAGGCAGAGGCTGAAGGGCAGAGGCTGACAGCAGAGGCTGATGGCAGAGGCTGACAGCAGAGGCTGATCAGTAGAGATAGAGGCTGTAAGTTAGACCCTGAAATTGATGATCCTTCTTCACTTTCCCGAGGCTTGTTGATTACAACAATATCCTTAAAACAAATTCGCCCCCTACCGTAGGTGCAGTAGAACTTGGGACGTTTGTTTCCCAGGATACAACGGAAAACCCGAACGAGTATGGGCACCACCAAATCCCGTTCCCAACGAACCACAAAAGTGCTTGAACCCTTCCAAAAACAAAGAAAATAAAATGCTCTGAAAATTTCTTGTTTGTTAATTTTGTTCCTCTTTTTTTTTTTTTTCAAAAACTAAGCTTTGAATCTCTTTATAAAACCAAAATAAAAACGTCTCAATTAAAGGAAATTAACTAGCCAATTAAATCTCATAAATGGGAGATGTTACACATTGTTGTAACCACCAAGCTAATTAAATTAGCTATTATGGAAATTAAACTTTTGTAACCACCAAGCTAATTAAATTAGCTGTTATGGAAATTCAAAATTTTCCAACACCAAAGGGTGAACTTTGAGCAACAATTTCTCATTCACCCAAGCACCATTTTAAGCATATGAATATACCATTTCGAAGTATTCACGGAGGAGTATCCGAATAATTCAATAAGAACCACTAACACGAAGTGGATCATGCTTAAAATTGAGCCTCAAAATGCTTACTCATAAGCATTTTTCCAACAATCCCCACATGAATGAAATTGGCGAAAACGTCGAATAAAATTATTTTTTATAAAAACATTTTATTTTGACCTAGAAGAGTTCAACGGTTCAATACCTGCATAGGATAGGTAGGCCACAGCCTTTGAACCTTCCCTTGTGAAAATATATCTCATTACTGGCTGACAGTTGACGCGATGTCATTAAACTGTACTGCCATTCATGTAAATGGAGAATATATATCACACAGATATTTTACCTACACATCTGAGTTCTCATTATTATGTTCATTTTGGCCATGAACATCTACATGGTTCTGCAAGAGTTTCTAAGAATTGTGCCCCGTACAATTCCCTTTGAAGCGGCCCCACTTCTCTCTCACATAGGTGATTTCTTATTTAAGAGTATCTCGTAATACTCTGCTCGGATTCCCGACGCATAAGAATCATTAAAAGCTTTTGCTTAACCTCTATCCATACGAGCATCACTGTTTCATTTCATCATAGGAATGGACTAAAGGGTAACCCCCCACAGTGATCCAATTATGTCTTTTACGAGTAGGTTGTCCCATTGAACCTAGATCTTGGGATCTCCAGTCAACAAGGTTGGGTTTTCCTTCGTAATAAACATTTATCTAATGGGCTTCAGTCCCATTCCCCTCGATGATTTCACAACTAACTCTCTATTTAACCCTTTGGTTAGCGGATCCGCAATGTTATCTTTTGACTTTACATAGTCAATCGAAATAACTCCAGTAGAGAGTAATTGTCTAACGGTATTGTGTCTACGACGAATATGTCTAGACTTACCATTATACATATTGTTATGTGCCCTTCCAATTGCAGATTGACTATGTAAAGTCAAAAGATAACATTGCGGATCCGCTAACCAAAGGGTTAAATAGAGAGTTAGTTGTGAAATCATCGAGGGGAATGGGACTGAAGCCCATTAGATAAATGTTTATTACGAAGGAAAACCCAACCTTGTTGACTGGAGATCCCAAGATCTAGGTTCAATGGGACAACCTACTCGTAAAAGACATAATTGGATCACTGTGGGGGGTTACCCTTTAGTCCATTCCTATGATGAAATGAAACAGTGATGCTCGTATGGATAGAGGTTAAGCAAAAGCTTTTAATGATTCTTATGCGTCGGGAATCCGAGCAGAGTATTACGAGATACTCTTAAATAAGAAATCACCTATGTGAGAGAGAAGTGGGGCCGCTTCAAAGGGAATTGTACGGGGCACAATTCTTAGAAACTCTTGCAGAACCAGGTAGATGTTCATGGCCAAAATGAACATAATAATGAGAACTCAGATGTGTAGGTAAAATATCTGTGTGATATATATTCTCCATTTACATGAATGGCAGTACAGTTTAATGACATCGCGTCAACTGTTAGCCAGTAATGAGATATATTTTCACAAGGGAAGGTTCAAAGGCTGTGGCCTACCTATCCTATGCAGGTGTTGAACCGTTGAACTCTTCTAGGTCAAAATAAAATGTTTTTATAAAAAAATAATTTTATTCGACGTTTTCGCCAATTTCATTCATGTGGGGGATTGTTGGAAAAATGCTTATGAGTAAGCATTTTGAGGCTCAATTTTAAGCATGATCCACTTCGTGTTAGTGGTTCTTATTGAATGATTCAGATACTCCTCCTTTAGGACCCATCTTTGACCCTTTGTTCTTGAGGTTCTTGTTCTTATGGCCATGTTCGACAACATTTGCTTTGGCCTCATGAGTCATTCCTCTCTTTTCAGAAACTCGGTTATCTTCCTCAATTCTTAGCTTAAGAACCAAGTCTTCAATGCTCATTTCTTTTCGCTTATGCTTTAAATAATTCTTGAAATCTTTCCAACCAGGTGGTAGTTTCTCAATTATCGAGGCTACTTGGAAGGTTTCACTTAAACTCATCCCCTCAGCATGAATTTCTGCTAGAATAATCTGCAGTTCTTGTACTTGGCTTATCACAGTTTTGGAATCAATCATTTTAAACTCTAGGAAACGGCCTACGACAAATTTCTTAGTACCGGCATCCTCAGTTTTATATTTTCGATCTAAAGATTCCCAAAGCCCTTTAGCTGTTTTCATTCCAGCGTACACATTGTACAAGGAATCACTTAGCCCATTCAGCACATAATTCCGACATAGGAATTCAGAATGTTTCCAAGCTTCAATGGCACTGATGACTTGGATATCAATCTCACCCTCTTTGGGTACATGAGCATCTTCCTTTAGAAACCTCGCAAGGTTCAACGTGGTCAGGTAGAAGAACATTTTCTGTTGCCACCTTTTGAAATTCTGACCACTGAATTTTTCAGGTTTTTCCGCAGCAGGATTGACATGGCTCACATGTCCAACAGGTTGTCTAGCCATTGAGGCAGAAATACCTTGGCCAGCCACAACGGCTGCCATATTAAGCCCAGAGGCTGATGCAAGTTGGCCAACTGAAGGGGCTGCCACTGCACTTTGGTCAGCCACGGGGGCTGCCACAACATTCTGGCCAGCCGAAGAGGCTGCCATATTCAGATCTACTGTGTTTGGACTGATTTCCATATCCACAGAGTCGAATTTGTTTTAAGACTGTAAACAACAATTATTACAATTATTACACGGTAATTGGGAAATCCGAATATGACAAAATTACAATTATAATTATTATCCTCAAACAGACCCTAACGGCGGACCCTGAGAGTAGACCCTGACGGTAGAGGCTGAGAGCGGAGGCTGAGGGCAGAGGCAGACCCTGAGAGCGGAGGCAGAGGCTGAAGGGCAGAGGCAGACCCTGAGAGCGGAGGCAGAGGCTGACAGCAGAGGCTGATGGCAGAGGCTGACAGCAGAGGCTGATGGCAGAGGCTGACAGCAGAGGCAGAGGCTGACAGCAGAGGCTGATCAGTAGAGGTAGAGGCTGTAAGTTAGACCCTGAAATTGATGATCCTTCTTCACTTTCCCGAGGCTTGTTGATTACAACAATATCCTTAAAACAAATTCGCCCCCTACCGTAGGTGCAGTAGAACTTGGGACGTTTGTTTCCCAGGATACAACGGAAAACCCGAACGAGTATGGGCACCACCAAATCCCGTTCCCAACGAACCACAAAAGTGCTTGAACCCTTCCAAAAACAAAGAAAATAAAATGCTCTGAAAATTTCTTGTTTGTTAATTTTGTTCCTCTTTTTTTTTTTTCAAAAACTAAGCATTGAGTCTCTTTATAAAACCAAAATAAAAACGTCTCAATTAAAGGAAATTAACTAGCCAATTAAATCTCATAAATGGGAGATGTTACACATTGTTGTAACCACCAAGCTAATTAAATTAGCTATTATGGAAATTAAACTTTTGTAACCACCAAGCTAATTAAATTAGCTGTTATGGAAATTCAAAATTTTCCAACACCAAATGGTGAACTTTGAGCAACAATTTCTCATTCACCCAAGCACCATTTTAAGCATATGAATATACCATTTCGAAGTATTCACGGAGGAGTATCCGAATCATTCAATAAGAACCACTAACACGAAGTGGATCATGCTTAAAATTGAGCCTCAAAATGCTTACTCATAAGCATTTTTCCAACAAAGACGACCAACGAATTTGTGGGATTTTCATCTGGTTGGGCTGTGATATTAAACTGTGATGATAGAAAGGATAATTGATGATGCAGTGGTTGACAAAATGGTGGGATATGCATTTTTGAAAATGGCAGAGGACTACACAGTCTAAACAGCGCTAAGAAACCCGTATTCCGATCTGACCCGCCCGATTCGATCCAGTTCGCCCGGATTTAATCCGGCCTGGCAATAAAGAAAAAGTAGAATCGAATTTTTATAATGCTAGTCGGTAGACTCGAATCAGGTTTAGACCCAAGTCGAGCCTATAACAAAAAGTACATGTCCAGCTTAAAAATTAAAAAAAATTATTAATTAACATTTTTTTTTTAATGCCTTTTAGGAGTTGATATTCTATTCTTAATTTATTGTTGATATGTTTTAGTAAATAAAAGATGAATTATTACTTATTTTGGATATAAAAAAATGATCAGAAAAAACCCGAGCCTATGCTCGAGACGGGCCAACCCGGCTCGGCCCGATAATATTACTTGTTGAAATTTTCTCTGGTTTAGACTTTTTCTTTCGTTGCCGGGCTCAGGCCGAGGTTCTAAAAACCTGGGTCTGGCTCGGCTCATTGCCGCACTTACCATAGTCCATATTGTTGGTCTTGATTAATTAAGCAAGTATTTTATTTATAATTTTATTATTAAGTAATATAACGAATATTAAAAGTAATATTTTTATATGATTAAATTTGTAATTTTATGTTTAAATTTATTGTAAGGGTATTTTTTTCTTTTTATATAAAATCATTAATAGAATTAGTATCTCTTACCGTTAAGGTAAAATTGATACACTTTTAATAATTTTAAATAGATCGACGAATATTTTAAATTTTTTTTGAATATTTTCAAACTTTAAATTAATTTTGGGTGGAAAAATGAACTTTATCCTTTTAAAAAATGTATTATATAAGATATGTGTAATGTTATCTTTTTTTTTTTGAATGTTGGAAATTCCACTGTTAAATTATCCGATACGGACTTAAGCGGAACATGTAAAATCTCTACTTATCTTAGACCTTTATAAAAAATACACCATCTGATTTCGAACATAAAATCCAAAAGTCAGATTTTAAATTCTACATCACCAAACAACTCAAATTGGGGATATGTATTGTTATCTTGTGTTCCCCAAGGCCCAAATATTGTCGATAAAATGCGCACGATCTGCACGTGCCAAATCCGCGGTTGTTTGTAATTAATTACACCATCTTTTATTTCAGAACAAGCCGGTCTTGCTTCCAATACAAAAGCTGGCGAATCTTCCCTTAACGAAAGTACATTCTGCTAACATAATTTTCTTCTTCTTCTTCTTCTTCTTCTTATTTTTAATTTCGTGGTCTCAATTTGAAATTTTGACTCTTCTGTTTGACTCATCTAAAAAGGAAAAAAAAATTTCTTTTCCAATTTCCTTATCAGATTATATACAAGTTGTAGCAGATTCAATCGATGCTTGTGGTGAAACAGGTAATCTCGTAATTTTGACTAAAATTGAGGGGCAGATAGATGACCGGAGCAGGGGCAGGACACGCGTTGGAACGCGTCGGATTGCCAAAGATGGAGTCGACCCGCTCCGGTTCATGCGACCCGGTGAAGAAACCGGGTCCGGTCACGGTGGATCACGTGCTGCTCGCGTTAAGCGAGAGCAAGGAAGAGAGAGACGTCCGAATCCGGAGCCTTTTCAATTTCTTCGATGCGGCGAATACGGGATACTTGGATTACGCGCAGATCGAGAGCGGATTGTCGGCGCTGCAGATTCCGGCGGAGTACAAGTACGCGAGGGATTTGTTCAAAGTTTGTGATGCGAATAGAGACGGACGCGTTGATTATCAGGAGTTTCGTAGGTACATGGACGTTAAAGAGATGGAGCTTTATAGGATTTTTCAAACGATTGATGTCGAACACAATGGATGCATTTTGCCCGAAGAGCTTTGGGACGCTCTTGTTAAGGCTGGTATAACATGCTTTTAATGCTTGATTTTAAACTTATTGCTTTATGTTTACTTTTGAGCTTGTATTACGTGTCATTGTCTATTGTGAATTATTTGTGTGTTACTGGATAAGGAGGATTTGCTTTTCGACTGGATGAAATTGCAACTATTCATAGCGATAGAGAAAGATTGAAGTTGGAAATTTGGTACTTTATTATGTTTGAGAATAAGAAGATAGCGGCGACATTAGTATTAGCAAGTTTATTTTAACAATTTAAGTCTACATCAGTTTTTAGAGTTTTGTAAAGATAGTTGCCAAGTTCTTGTTGTGTTTGCTAGGTCATAACTGCAGGATTAAAAATTTTATCTTAATTGGAGGTCTTTTGTTTTCCGTTGGTGTGAAAATTTCTACGTTTAATATGCTCGTGTCTTGGTGTTAGTTGTTGTATGTGGGGGAGTTGAAGAGAGGATGTTGATGGAGTTTGGCTAATCAGATCTTACCTTATCTGTGACAGTAGAGTCTCATCTGATTAAGTTTTTCCGTGTCTGCTTATAAGTTTTAAGATGGATATGATTCTTGTATTTGGTCTGGATGGGAGGCTTTCTTCTGGGTTTTATTGTGAGGAAGTGAGAGATTGTCTACCGTAAAGCTTAAGGTTGTAGAGCTTGATGTGCTTGTTACTTTGAAGTCTTCCTTCATACTGCTTGTTTGTCTGTGAAGAAATCATTTTAGGTAAAGCTGTTGATCCTTGGCATTTTTTTGGAAATAGTTTGAATTCGGACTGGAGTTTGAAGTTGTTTGAGAATTGGCTTTGAAAAGTATTTGGGTAAGCTTGAACCTTGGTGAACTTTTGATCTGTGTGAAGCATATATGAAGATTCGAGAGAAGTAGGATCTGTGGAAACTTTCATATCATTAATTTTTCTCGTGATTTAATTCTCCCTTGTTACCTTTTGTGTTTGTGCTTGTATTTGCAAATTTTAGTGGGATCGAAACTTTTGATTTAATTCTCCCTTGATTCGTTTTATATCAGTAGTTGCTTTCATACAGTGTGTGCGTGCTTCTTGTTACAATGTTCTTCTTCAGGTCTTCCTTGAATTTACGCCATAGAAATTTGACCATGAGCTCATGACTGTTGTATGATTTTTGGAATTATTTCTACAAATTGGTTTTGGTGGAAGCCGTTCTTAGCTCATTATTCTGAACTTTGTTTGTTTTTTTTTTTTTTCAATCTTATAAGCCCTGGCAGTTTCTGTTTGTCAGGGATTGAAATTAGTGATGAGGAATTGGCTCGTTTTGTGGAGCATGTGGACAAGGATAATAATGGAATCATAACTTTTGAAGAATGGAGAGATTTCCTTCTACTCTACCCTCATGAAGTAACTCTTGAAAATATATATCATCACTGGGAGAGGGTATGCCTTGTAGATATTGGAGAACATGCTGTTATTCCAGAAGGCATCAGTAAACATGTTCAGAGAAGCAAATACTTTATTGCGGGAGGAATAGCCGGAGCTACTTCTCGTACTGCAACTGCTCCTCTTGACCGACTGAAGGTTGTATTGCAAGTCCAGATGGCAGAAGCTCGTCTTGTGCCAACTATAAGAAAGATATGGAAAGAAGAAGGCTTGTTGGGGTTTTTCCGAGGTAATGGGTTAAATGTTCTGAAGGTTGCACCTGAAAGTGCCATAAAATTTTATGTATATGAAATTTTAAAAAATGCTATTGGAGAATATAAAGGGGAAGACAAGGATGATATAGGTGCTTCTGGGAGACTTTTGGCTGGTGGTATGGCAGGTGCAGTCGCACAAACTGCTATCTATCCCTTGGATCTTGTGAAAACTCGGTTACAGACTTGTGCTTGTGAAGGTGGAAAGGCTCCAAACTTGGCTACACTAACAAAGGATATATTGGTTCAGGAGGGTCCTCGGGCATTCTATAAAGGTCTTGTGCCATCTCTTCTTGGAATTATCCCTTATGCTGGCATTGACCTTGCAGCCTATGAAACTTTGAAAGATTTGTCAAAGACATACATTCTTCATGACAATGGTGCAATCATCTTTCTATCTGTTATTTGAACTTTCTGTTCTCTTTTCTTTTTTGTGTGTGTATTCTGTAAGTTATGTATGTCTCTCTAGAATTTCTTTCTGAAAACCTCACATTTTCTGTAGAACCTGGTCCTCTTGTGCAACTTGGATGTGGGACAATCTCAGGAGCTCTAGGAGCAACGTGTGTTTATCCATTGCAGGTTATTAGAACCAGGTATGATGTTACCAATGAAATATGTTTTCCTTTTCACGTAGTGAAAGTTCTTCGGTGTTCATCTAATCTGGTCTTATTGTATCTTTATTGCTCTCCTTCTCATGCATAACTCTCTACTACTTTCCAGAATGCAAGCTCAACGTTCTACATCTACTGCTGCATATAAGGGAATGTCTGATGTATTTTGGAGAACTCTACGGAATGAAGGTTACAAGGGTTTCTACAAAGGAATTTTTCCAAACCTTCTCAAGGTTGTGCCTGCCGCAAGCATTACATATTTGGTGTATGAATCTATGAAAAAGAGTCTAGATCTTGGTTAGGAAGTGCTGTGGTAATGCCAAGTTGCACTAAGCTGATTTCATAGTTGGAGTGAAAGTGGAGTTGATGACGATAAAAAATAATAACACTAGTAAACAAGTATGTCACTTGGTATTAGCAATATAATAGATTATAGTACCCCTTTGTGGATGGGATACATGATTTTTGTAGTCAAGAAGTTTTCCCTAGGCTTACTAAAATTAATTGTTGAGAAAATAGAGATCATATGATATCGTGATATCTGATCACTAGGTGATAACAGCTTGTTCCATTTACATCTCTATTTTTTTTTTCTATTTTTGCTTACAGTATCTTCAAAATGAATAGAAAATTGCTGATTTATTCTGTTGTTTCCTCTCAGCATTTATTGATATAAAGATCTAATTTCATGGTGGTAACAATTCAATGTGCTGGCTTTATTTATTTAGTTTAAATTTAAATGTAATATTGCAGATGTGGGGAGAAACAATTGTGTGTAACCTACAGTACTAGAGATCCAATGATTTGTTACAGTTGAAATCCATACACATGGTGCAAAATTCTTTTGATTTAACCAGAAAATCTCTTAGTTGTTGGTCCATAAGCATATTTGTTTCATTGTTATCGTTTTTATTTTCCTGCTGCATCAACTTTACCTAATCAGAAGACTGTTATCTGAGAATGATATGAAACCCTTGGTTGTATGTTGCTTCAGCAGCCATATAGATAGATATTATTACATATACTTGATGTGCAATTAAATTGGTAATGATCATAAGCAGTTGATCTTGTCCTGACCGTGCATATCTTGGCTTGGCTTATTGGTGTGGCGTGTCTCGGTATTCTGGATATTATGCAATCATGCATGGAGTTTACCAAAGATTATTTTTCACTCAAACCTGTTAACTGGTACAGCAGCAATCTGTGTGTATATTTATGCGCCCTTATCATAGTATTTTTCGACATGTCATTACTGGAACCATTTTGGCCTATGAATTCTTGGTGGAATAGTTGATATATTTGACACCTTAGCTAAGGTGTCAAATATATCAACAGAACAGTTACTGGGTAAGGGGATGCCAATTATGATTTCATTTCTAGTAGAAGAAATTGGCACCAATAATAGAAAGGACAGCACTTGGATGCAAATACAATAGGCTGCCACCTTTTTTTTTTTTTTTTTTTTTTTTTTTTTTTTTTTTGTTAAAGAAAAAAAACATTCATAGTAGTTAAACTGTAACATTACATTCGGCCAGGTTTAAGGTACCTAAATCTGCTATTACAGATGATGGTAAAGAACATAGAATGTAAAAAAACCCTGAAGAAAGGCGTCACCTTCCCTTTGCCTCTATATGACTTGCCTTTTGACCCTCCCATCTCCTGCAGTCTGCAGAGGTAGGAGGAATAAGATTGCCTTATTCAGCATATGACATTCTTGTCTCCGCTGTCGTTATAATCTTCTTTTTCTTCTTCTTCTTCTTCCACATTCTTTGAGTCATATTCAAACTTGGAAGTTCAGATGGAAGGAACCAGAAAACAACAGCTGCATTGCTGGTTAATTTTTCTTACATAATGGAGGCATGTATATATCGACTTTGCAGCCAAGAGATTGTAGTGGCTACCCAACAGGTTCTCTTTCACTTTATTGAAAAAGAGACAGCACAGATCAGCAGAAATGTGTCACATTTCAAAATGGTCCCGGTTAGTATTATTCTTTTTCATTGGGTAAGGTAATGCATTGCTTATCTTCAACTAAGAATATTATTATTCCTTTGCTTTACATAAATTGCACTACCCTTAACCACTAAGAGAGCCTAGTTATTCCATGTGGAAAAAAAATAAAGTTAAAAGAAGAATGAGATTGACAATATAATCAAAGATTAAATGCACAGGTGGATTGTTCCTTCACCAAAAGAAGAGAATTGATAATTAAAAATAATATGGAGAGGTAGTTGAAGTAGTTTGCGTTTCTTATAAGAGTCTGGGATAATTAGTGATTTTACTTGTTCTGTTTAAACCCGAAAGGAGTGGTTTGGTGGGTTCCAATAATTTCCAAAAAAAAAAAAAAAAAATTATACTGGAAATAGAAATGTACTTCCTTTTAATGGGTACAAAAACTTTGGACCGTCCAATTGAAAATTAATTGCTTTTGTATGAGAATCTGAGTCAAATGGCACTAATACATGTGAGTGGAGATATTAAGTAGCTATATGTGGAAAGACTGTTCAATTATTGATGACACATATGGGGTTTTATCTTTTTGGAAAGTTGCTGCAAATAGAAACAAATTATGGGTTTTGAGTTTAGAGTGCGAAGATTTTGCAAGAATTGAGGAGATGAGTATGTACTTGTTTTCGCATTTTTTAAAGATGAGATGAGATGGGTCCTTCGTGACAAGAACCACCATTCGAGCTCACAGCAGTGATGGACCTATTGTACTGCCTTAGCGCTCCAAGAGGAAACAAGTTAGAAATCCGAAATACGAAATGCATGCATAGACGTAGGCACGCATGCATGCAACGTCAAATTACATACAAGACACAGTTGATGTATTTCAGAAGAAGTTGTTAGAAAAATCAGAACCAATAATTGAAGAAGGCTTTAAACGTGTATTCATTGTCCTTAAAAGAATTATGCCCCCACTATGTTGCTACTGGATTAATGGCAATTCCTTTAAGATGTACAAAGCCAACAAAATTTCTAGATAGCAAAAACTAGAAATTCTCCCAAGAACATGTAATGAATAAGTTTTGAGAATAGAGAGATTTTGGAAGAAGTTATATAAATTCAGAAGTGGAAATAAATATATATAGAACCCTAAAGCCATAACACTTGATTAACACACAACTGTTGGCTTGAAAATAGTTTTAGGGGGGTGTATTCAATTGAGATTTTAAAAGACTATTTATTAATAAATAAGTCCTGTAGATTTTAAAAGACATTTAAAGATTGTAATAGACATTTAAAGAATGTAATGACTTACAAGATTTTATGAGATTTCTTTTAATCAAGATTTTTTACATATTAGATTTTAAAAGACTTATTTCATAAGAATTTGTAAGATTTGAAAGGATCATTATAGTTTTTTTTCTTTTTTTAGAACTGATATTATATGGAATGGAACCATAAATAAAAAAAGTTAATGAAAGTCAATTGGTTCAAAATGTCATAATGTCATTTCTTTAACCTAAGAATATTTTATGAGTTTCTATGACAGAATGTCATTTCTCTGACCTAGGAAGAAAAGATAACACTTCGGCATCAACGATCTTAATAATTGATAAATAATTTTTTCCTTAAATTTGGGGGGTTTTTTTTAAAAATAAAATACAAGTAAAAAATTAGCGAGAAAATGAGGAAAAAAATCTTTGTTGTGCTAAATTCATTTTGTACATTATTATCTATCCGAATGAAGAAGTTCTGTTGGCCTCAAATAAAATCTAGGAAATTATTTTTAAATATAATAGAATTTTCCTTCTCGAAAATGAAATTCATTAAGAAAAATAGTTGGAGAAATGACATTACCAGTTGCATTTAAAAGAAAGTCATATTGTTTTATTTGAAAGAAAAAAGAAGAAATTCCTAATAAGCAAGTAATTTGTTCACAAAGAACTAGCATGTATGTTCATCTTCTATTTTCTAACTAACATGTATATTCATCTTCTATTTTCTAACACTCAAAAAAATCTTATATAAAAAGTCTCATGGGTTAGGGTGAGATTTTTTATAGAGTTTGATATTTATAATTTTCACTAAAAAGTCCCACAAAATCACACATATAAAAAAATCATTCAAAATAATTATGTTTTTCAATACCATAAGACTTTCTATTACTTGTTTAAAATCCTGATTGAATATCACTAGATTTGGATACACTCTTTAAAAAATCATAATAATCTTAATGGAATACCACAAGACTTTTTAGATTATTTAAAAATCTTAATTGAATACCACATGACTTATTTAACCCAAAAAAGTCTTTTAAAATCTCAATTGAATACACCCCCCTTAGTTTGAACCAAACACTGTCAAAAGATAAAATCCAAAATTAATTAAACTGCCTTTAATTAATTTCGAATTTCCAAGCCCAAGTGCCCATATTTGATTTTAAATAATATATAACAAATATTTGTATTTCCCTCCAATAATTTTCCCTCCATAATTTTCCAAAACCAATTTGAACTATTAGGTGTAACAAGCCTTTATAAACTCAATATACTCTCAATGCTCTTCCTATGTGGGATGAGAAGTCACACTTTTAGTACTAACTATTACCAACAGGAGTGGGATGCTTACTAGATAGGATAGAATTCATGATGAAGATTTGTTTTATCTTTACATATGATTAGTTTTATCTTGTGTTAAGATTAGAGTTATCAAATAAATGATGAATTCAGGAGATTCCTATAAATCGTTGTCTCTGTAGCAGAATAAACAAATTGAATAATATCTACTTGTGGTACGGCTTTTACCCTAAGAGAGTTCATGTTCATTATTGTATCTTTTACCTATTAATTGGTATCAGACACAGGTCAGCAATGGTTACGAACAAGCAAAAGGACGTTGCTCTTGACGCTACGGATGAACTTGGTGGAACTCGGTATCAGCCGCATTGAGGAGACTTTGAAGGCCTATTTCGCCACTCACGAATCTACCCAGTTCCCGGCGTCTAGTAGTGATCACTCTAACCAGCACAATCGTGAGGAGTCATGGGAGAGCTGTGGCATGTTTGCAACCCGCACTATTTAGTTGGAATTTCCCCGTTAAAGTAGGGGGATCCAACTAAGTGGTTCAATCGAGTCGCTCAGTTCTTCTAGTATCAAACAACACCAGACGACCAAAAGGTATCGTTGGCATCCTATCACTTTGAGGGTGTCACTACTCAAAACCGGAGTCAATGACAATGAAATAAATAAACAAAATAAAATGATAACAAACAGTCAAATGGTCAAAAAGTTAGCATAAAATGATTAAAAAGTCAAATCATGACTTAGTCAAAAGGGACCAAAATGTAAAATTTCAAAATATACCATTGGGACTTTAAAACAAAAGAAAATATAAAATCACACGGAAAATATCCAAAACGTCCCACAGTTTAAATGTGAACACCTGTCATGAAATAAATAATTAAAATTCAAATAAGGGTCCGACTATGCAATGCATCACCTAAACAACTACATAGTTTGATAATCTCAAATACAAGTCAATTACCTTCAAGAATGCATAGCACCACCGAAACGATGAACACGATCTGAACACTCTCGAAGAGTCAAACCCGCTTGCTCTTCGTGGCTCCAAGGTCTACTCTGAAGTGTAAATTGAGGAGTGAGCGAAACCACGTGCTCAGTAGAGATTAATATACTCACCTTAATTGGTTTTACCAAAACCCTACATGGTTAAAATATCACACCACACACACACACACACACACACACACACACGCGCGCGCACACACACACACACACATATATATATATATATATATATATATATATATATATATATATAAAATAATATCGAAGATGGGAGTTAATAAATAACTATAATTTATACATTTTATCAATATAAATAAAAATATGCATCCTCTACTACATTAATATTTAAAATAAAAATATGTGAGTGATATGCCACATGAGGCCGCGTAATCAGACTCCCAACACCGGAGCTATAAAGACACAATGTGCCACATGGGGCCACATAACCGATCACCTCAAACAGGAGCCGTGAATAATCAACGTGCCACAACGGGGCCACATAACCAACATGATCATATGCCACAAAGGGCTCATCATGATCAAATGACACAACGAGGCAATAATAAATAAATCTTGTGCAGGTTCGGGATTCTCACTCGGGGACACATCATCACCATCCAAATAGCGCCACTTAGGGCCGCAAACAATTGCCACAATGGGTCAACCGAGGTATATAATGTTGGACAATTATGACCCATAGCGTCACTATTTGTACAGATCATTATGTTGTTGTACAAATTAACTATGTGACAAAGGAGATTGCACTCTTATCATTTGTGATTAGATCACCTAGATATATAAATGATAGGAGGTCCCTATGATTTGTTCTTGGACGGAGAATGATATGAGACAGTATCAGTCCACGAATGATAAATCATTAAATGTCCATAGTCAGAGTATTATCGAGACTGGACATCGATAAATACGTAAAAGACTAGTATTACACTTGTGCGCGTTGTGAGGGCACAACGCCATAGTTCTCATATATTTGGGTATAGGATACTCATGCAAGTGTAATAGGAGGTTGTGTTTTACCGATGGAACGGGAAACAGCTTCGCTCTGGATAGGCCCCCTCGGAATTCCATTGGTAGTATGACTATGTGTCTATGGAAGTCCGAAATCAGGGTAGGTGTATTTGGTCTTAACCTGAGACTTGCACCGCTAATACTTGCGACAATCAATATACTTTGGTTGCAGTCGTCCAGGACTTTACTAGGTTCTGTGTACGCCAATGCCGGGTATATTGAGAATCGTAGTGTGTTGGGTGTGATGTTAAGACGGAAGTATCACTCCAGTCATAGTGGAGATGATAATCGCATAGGATACGGAACTTGTTCTCTTAAATGCTCGAGCTATCAGGATATTATGACTAGGTCATGTATATCCGATTATAGAGACTAGTTACCAGACATTTGATATGTACTTTGTACGGGGCAGACACAATTCTAGCCCAGGCCTAGCACGTGATCATCCGATACTGGATCGACATACACAATATTACTGTATACTACGCTTGATATATATCACATATTCCTATAAGGATATTTCTGGAGAATTGGGTAGGCATGACGCTTTGCTAGAAGCCAACCTTGTCTTGTAAATCGGTATAAACGTAGTACGAGGTACTTACGTGTTCGGATAGTCTGACGACCGTATTTACTGCCAACATATCTGGGGATCTCATGGGTCGCTTCCCGAAGATTCACTGATGATGTATGACTCGCACTTTAATTAATCTGGGATTAATTTGATGAGAGAGAGAGAAAATTAATCTGGGATTAATTACAGAGATATTTTATCTGGGATAAAATATTAATTAAAGAGAGAGAACGATTAATTTGGAATTAATCGATAAAATAATATATTCGATATATTATACGAAATTGGATTTCGACGCGGAATTAAAATTAGATTTTAATTCGGGCGAACGAGTTAATTCAGAATTAATTCGTTAGAGACGTGAATAGTGGTTTCGCTAGGCGTAATCGTTCAATTACGTCGCAACGGAAAATTCGTTAATTCAGAATTAGCGAACCCAAGCCCGAGTGTGTTTGCGAGCGCATTCGCATTTCTAATTCGAGTGCGGCACACAAGTCACATCAAGCGTCAAATCGCTAGTCACATCAAGCGTCAAATCACATGTCACTTTGAGTGATGTGATAATTTGATTGATTGATTTGAGTGATTGATGTGGTAGTTGAAAATCATTAATTGCTTTTGCTTTTTGACTTTTTGGAAAATTGAAAAAGTGTTTTTGGTATTTGATTTTGGAAAATCAAATATATATAAAACATTTTTTATTTTCTTTTCTCTCTCTCACCACATGGTTTCTCTTTTCTCTCCTCTTCATTTTCGGCTTGGAGCCAACTTCTTCTTCTCCATTGTTCTGATTCTGCCGAACGAAAATGAGAAGCAAGAGAGTATTTTGTTGCAAAATACAAAGTGCTAGCACACACTTGAGTCATTACAAGGTGATAGGGAAACCATCTCATGAGCATGGAATCACCATTGATGAAGCTTGGAGCTTCCATGGAGGACATCCATGGGCGAATCTTGGAGGAACAACAAGCAGTGAAACCGAGCAGCCCACTGCCCAATAAGCTCACTACCGAGCTTCACCATGGAGGAAGATTGAAGTGTTCTTCATCGCGTCGCAAGATCCGTTCATTGTGAGTATGTTTCCGCCATTCTCCTTTGTTGTATTCACTTGTTTCTTGCTTGATTTCATGATCTTGGGACCTAATTAGAAACCAACATATAAGGTGGGCCAAAATGGGGCACCACACAAGCAATTGTCACAACGAGGCAAAAAATAACCAAGATGTGCGCCATAATGGGGTTCCACATATACCATTTTAATATATCCAATTTTATTTTTTTTCCCGATCCAATTTACATTTACATTATGTAGGAGCGAAGCGGGGTTTACCGCTATGCCTATGATGTTCGGCGACCACGACACTGTTGGGCTCGCAGCCCGTAGAGATTACGGAGTAGCCCGCGGGGGACTAAACCGGAGAATAAATGAGTCGCCACCCAGTGTGAACTGGGAAAAGATTTAAGGCCGCACTCACCCCTCGTAAGGGAAGATCTCAAACCGTTGAGTTCGGAATGGTCCCTTACTTATGCCAATATAATGGACGGGTTTACACAATGGTATAGCCAAGTCTTTTGCAGCTTATGCAAGATAATTCAAATAAACACACAAATTTGCACACCCATGAACATTAATATAAATAATAAACGCAAATCAAATTGAGAAATACAAGGTACGATAACAAAAATCTTAATAATCAAAAGAAAATAAAGTGTCAATAAATAAATAATAAACAAAAATGGGGGGTTAATCATGCATATATGGGTATTTCCCGAGTGGTATGTGAAGTTGTATCCCAAGTACAGACCGCACTATCGTCCATTCGGATTCGGCTACGAAATTTACGTTTGGGTTTTCATCTGATATACCGCAAAGGATAATAACACACATAACCATCAATGCAATGTAAACGGTTATAAAAAAAGGGGAAATAATAAAATAACAATAAAAATAAATAGACCAAAAGCTAAATAGACAAAATAAATACGGAATAATAAATAATGATAAATAATAAAATAAATGCGAAATAATAAAATGGATAAGTAAATAAATAAATGAATAATGAAATGCCAAAGAAGAAAAATAATGTGACCAGAAATTTGGCCGTCTTTGATGTAGGACTTCGCATGCCTGGCTGGACGTATTTCACATGCAGCCAGACATGCCGTGTCCGGAACTATAAAAATAAATAGGGTGCCCTCATGTCTTACCTTTTAAGTTGCTTTCTCGGAAGTGTGTTAGGCCGTCGCTGGAAGGATCAAAGCTGATTCACTGTTTCTGCTTGTTGTTTCGCTATTTCTGATTGCTGTTTGGCTATTTTCTTGTTGCTGTTTGGCTGTTTTCTGGTTGTTTTTGGGCTGCTATTTTGGTTATTTTTGGGCTGCTATTTTGGTTGTTTTAGCTACTGTTTCTCAGTTTTCTTGGGTTATTGTTGGTTTGGTTTTATGGTTGGTGTTTTTTGGGTTGTTTGTTTGGTTTTTTAGTTATTTTCTTGGGTTTTTTTGGTGATTGTAGGGGCTGTTTAGGTGCTGTTTGTTCACTATTTTGGTGTTGCTGTTTTGTTGTTTTTGGTCCACGCTACTTTGGTTGTTTCACGCTGCTTTGTTGTTTTTCTAGTTCATGCTGTTTTATTTTTGCTTGCGTTGTTTTCTCTTTTTTGTTCTTGTTCGGTTGTTGTTTATATTTTTTGTTTGTGTTTGGTGGCGGCTGCTTGGTTGGCTTTGGTGCTGTCGGTCATGGGTGTTTTTTTGTTGATGAGTTGGCTGGTTTGGTTAGCTTTGGTGCTGTCGGTTGTGGGTGTTTTTTGTTTGGTTTTGTTTGTTGGTTTGTGCTTGGTGTTTCGGCTAAGGGTTTTTAGTATTTGTTTGTTTAGGTGTTTTTGTGTTTATTTTTCACGATGCAAGAAGAAGAAGAAGAGAAATAGGGTTTTTTAAGTTTTTTCTTGTCGTGAAAAGAGAGTCCCCCTTAGGGTTTGGTCAAGCCTCATTTTTATAATGTTTTCAAGGGATCTTCAATCAATGAAACAAATCAAATAAATTTGGGGGGATATATTTTGGGAAAGAATTTTTGTAAATTTGGTGAGGAGGATATTCACAATTTCATTAAATTGGAAGGTGATTTTGAGGGGATTTTAACATGTGTTTTGCATGGGATTTTTATTTGAGAAGGCTTGGGCGTGTAGAAAGTGTCTTGGGCGTGTGGGCTTTGTGTGGTATTGGCGTGAATTGGATTTCATGGGTTGCAGGGGTTTTGGGCCGAGGCTAAGGTTTAAAACAGAAACTAGCTTAGCGTATCCGAGGTTGGCTAGTGAGTCCGAATCCAATGAGGTGCTAATTTTGGGTTTTGTTCCCGAACCACCAAGTGTGAGATGCTTCGATTTCTGGGATTTATTCCTGAACTGAGTTGAGTTGATGGGGAGGTGCTTCGACCCCTGGGTTTTGTTCTCGAACCATGCTGGGTGTGAGATGCTTCGATCTCTGGGCTTTATTCCTGAACTGTGCTGAGTTGATGGCGAGGTGCTTCGACCCCCGGGCTTTAATCCCGAACCATGCTGAGTGTGAGATGCTTCGATCTCTGGACTTTATTCTTGAACTGTGCTGAGTTGATGGCGAGGTGCTTCGACCCCTGGGATTTATTCCCGAACCATGCTGGCTGTGAGATGTTTTGATCTCTGGGCTTTATTCTCGAACTGTACTGAGTTGATGGCGAGGTGCTTCGACCCCTGGAATTTATTCCCAAACCATGTTGGGTGTGAGATGCTTCGATCTCTGGGCTTTATTCCCGAACTGTACTGAGTTGATGGCGATGTGCTTTGACCCCTGGGTTTTGTTCCCGAACCATGCTGGGTGTGAGATGCTTCGATCTTTGGGCTTTATTCCCAAACTGTGCTGAGTTGATGGCGAAATGCTTCGACCCCCGGGCTTTATTCCCGAACCATGCTGGGTTTGAGATGCTTCGATCTCTGGGCTTTATTTCCTAACTATACTGAGTTGATGGCGAGGTGCTTCGACCCTTGGGATTTATTCCCGAACCATGCTGGGTGTGAGATGGTTCATTTCCGAACCGTTCCTGAGTTGAGATGGTTCATTTTCGAACCGTTCCTGGTGTGAGATGGTTCATTTCCGAACCATTCCTGAGTTGAGATGGTTCATTTGCGAACCGTTCCTGAGTTGAGATGGTTCATTTCCGAACCAATCCTGAGTTGAGATGGTTCATTTCCGAACCATTCCTGAGTTGAGATGGTTCATTTCCGAACCGTTATTACTGTGAGATGGTTCATTTCCGAACTGTTCCTGAGTTGAGATGGTTCATTTCCAAACTGTTCCTGGCTTCGATCTCTGGACTTTATTCCCGAAGTTATTCTCCATTTCCGAAGTGCCATTCCCGACTTGCTCGTCCTCATTCCCGAGGAGCTGCTTGTTTTCACCGCTTTTATTTTTTTTCTTAAAAACCTGCGAACATAAAACGAAAATTATGCGTATGCGACGTGTATGCATGTATGCATGGATGCATTCCTTATTCTGATGGGTTTTCTTTGTCCTATTGGCTTGATGTCATCCTTGATTAGGCCTTCTTTGCGCTCTTTGGTGCCCTTTGCCTATAAAAGCTTTGGTCGCCCCCTGGGCCTGCTTACAGTTTCTTTATGCCTATTCTCTTCTAGTGATTGCTCAGTTTTTTTTTGGTCTCAGGGCTCAAGGTCCTGTTGTGTCCCTTATCTGCGGGGTGGTAGACTGGTCACCCCAGACCTGGCTCAGCTTTCTGCTCTTCGCTACCTGCACTGGGTCAAAGTGGATTACGTATTTGTGAAAGTGGCCTCATCCTTTTGGGATACTGAAAATCATGTCTTCCGATTCCCAAATTTTGAAATATGCCATCTCTCTGAGGAGTTTGCTGCCATTCTCGGCTTGTATTTTTCTCTTAAATTGGACTTCATTGCTCGTCACTATGTGATGTGGCATTCCGTATCGACATATCATATTACGGGCTACGAAATTGTCCTAATAGTTACACATATTATTGTCCTCAAGGAATGCCTAGTAATGAAACCATAGAACCTTCAAAAAAACTCAATGCAACTCAAATCCAAGTCTTTGAATAAATCATCTAAGCCAGACTCACAGTGTGTGTGCGCAAAGGTTCATTTACAGCTTGGTTCCCAGGTAAGCCAACTCAATGATTTCGTTTCAAAAATTGGGATCGATGGGTCAAACAAACCTAGATATCTCAATTATGCTCTGCAATTGCTTTTTCTGTGCTCAATATTGTATGATTTTCTTTTTTCTTTTCTTTTGTCTCTTTTTTTTTCAACACACCAACCCTTTGAGGTAGCATTTCTCCTCATAGTGGTCCTAATACTCGCCCAGGGGCAGCTTCACGCTTATCAGTTATATGTGGTTTAATTTTTTCATTAGAGACTTTTCTTTTTATTTTCAACCATACCACACATCATAACACAAGCAAATCAGGATAGATATCTAAGAAAACGGTCATTCATCGACCTGCAATTTCTTCAACTAGTCATTTTGCCAACTAGTCAGGTTTTCACTGTTAAAAACCTATAATTAAGTGCTTACGAGTCTGACATAGATCAACTACTCAAAGTATCAGATAAAAGTACATAAAGAACTTATCGTTTCTAAGATTTCACCCTAAAGCAAACAATTTCATCATTGGACTCATGCTTAACAATTAAAGACTAAAAAAAAACAATTTTTTTTTTGGCTGAAGGCCCCCCAATGGTCTTTCTATTCTGGCCGTAAAATTTTCTGTTTCTCGGCTTCCTCTTCCTCGATATCCATGACAGTTTCTCTTAACTGTCGAAAGTCACTAATCATGAAGGTTATCCTTCTCAGCTTTTTATAAATGGAGGGCTCGGTTCCTTTAATGATCATCTTAATCTGGTCCTTCTCCGAGGGTCGTGTCTGCATCTTCAAGAGCTGTCTTCTCCAGCGATCCACATAATCTTTGAAAGTCTCTTTTGGCTTCTGCTTGGTGTTCTCTAGGTCACGGAGTGACAAGTCTATCTTCTGGTCCGTTACATATTGGTTTAGAAAGGCCTCTGCTAATGCCCTCCAGTCATTATTGACCTTTCTCTCCAGACCATGATACTATACTACGAGCGTCCCTTCCAGTGACATCCCAAACATCCTTTGCGCCTGGCGCTTTGATAAACCCACTGAACTCATCACTGAAACATATTGTCGGAGATGGACCCTAGGATCTCCGTTTCCGTTGAACTTGGCCAAGTTAGACATCTTAAATTGGGGAGGCACTTGTTCTTCGAAATTCATCGCATCATAGTCCAACAGATCTTCATATTTTCCCTTCATCTTGCGGGTAACTGACTCTACTTGTTCTCTGGGTTTCTGTAACTCTGCCTGAGACCCGGCTATTCTTCCCGCAGCATACTTAGCCATGTCATCATCAAAAACATTGATTTCTTCGCTCACCCTATTCGGGGGCACCTCACGTCTTCTATCCTCATTGTTTTCTGTTCCCACTGTGTGGGGTACAATCAGATTGGCCATAGCGTTGGTCAAAGCTTGTAATTGCTCGGTACTTTTGGTGATGTTGGTCTCCAATTGATCTATGCGGGAACCTTCATTGTCTGACGCATCCATGGTTGCTAACATTTTCTTGACAAGTCTTCATTCTTCTTTAACCCAACGAATATCTATGATGGCTTTTAAGACAAGGGGGTTAACATGATACGTGTATGCATGTGATGCCTGAGACGCATGTGGTTATCAAAACGACATATATCCTTCCAACTTTATTCCTCCCACACTCGGGGTAAGTCCATCTCTGTCCTAAGTATGGCTTATTTTATGCACCAATGTTGGGTACACAAAATCATTCTCTCCTACGCTACAAGGGTGAACCTTGGCTACCTCAGTGCCTTTCCATCGGTAAAAGACAAAGACCACCCATTTACAATATTGACTAAGCCTATTATGGGGATCGTGCCATTGTCTAGAAATGACGAATTGGGCCCTCGGTAATGACGGTTGTGGGGATGGACTTGGAGGTATCCAAAAGTATACAAATATGCCATAACAAGGCGTACCCTTACTAGATGAAAGCCAGTGTGGATATCGGACTCATGCATTTGGCATATTCAGATCATGTTTGGACCTTCTAAGCCCATCAAGGTTTTCATACAAGTTGGCCCGTTATCATTTTAAAGCGTTCAATCAGATTATCACGAGGTGCAAACTTATCCTAGTTGAAAAGGCCCAATAGGTTTACACTTTTGCGATAAAGTGGCTAAACAACTTCAAATGATAGGGGGCCCAAACACAAGGTGGCCCATCGTCATTTTGAAAACTCTTGGCTCAATCTTCATAAGATATAAACTCGTCCCAGTTTAAGTGGCCCAACAAGTTCGTATCCTATAACGAGATGTCCAAATGGATCCAAATGATAATGGTCCCAAACACAAGCATATAGGTAGCTTCTATAGGACATATAACTATGGTTCATATGTGGGCTTATAAGGGTATGGATAAAGGCTCCCGCCGGCGAATGGTTGCTCAAAAATAGGTCTCCCCACTCAAGGGTTCGAGCGACCAAGTGAGCGCGCCTTTGTTATACCCTAGGGTACGTGCCAACGAGTGATGGTCATCATATAACAATCCGTCGCCTTGAGTGGAAGCGACTTCATGATACATGACGCCATCAGGGTAAAAAAGGGTATGCAAAATATATGAGACTTGGGTAACCAAAGCCAAAGCCACGGACAATACCAGGCATTTTTTTGGGGCTGATTCTCTATCCCTGTGGAGTCACCATCTGTAGGAGTGAAGTGGGGTTTACCGCTATGCCTATGATGTTCGGCGACCACGACACTGTTGGTCTTGCAGCCTGTAGAGAGTACAGAGTAGCCCGCGGGGGACTAAACCAAAGAATAAAGGAGTCACCACCCAGTGTGAACTGTGAAAAAATTTAAGGCCGCACTCACCCCTCGCAAGGGAAGACCTCAAACCGTTGGGTTCGGAATGGTCCCTCACTTATGCCAGTATAATGGACGGGTTCACACAATAGTATAGCCAAGTCTTATGCAGCTCATGCAAGATAATTCAAATAAACACACAAATTTGCATACCCATGAACATTAATATAATTAATAAACACAAATCAAATTAAGAAATACAAGGTACGATAACAAAAATCTTAATAATCAAAAGCAAATAAAACGTCAGTAAATAAATAGTAAACAAAAAAGGAAGGGTTAACCATGCATATATGGGTATTTCCCGAGTGGTACATGGAGTTGTATCCCAAGTACAGACCGCACTACCATCCATTCGGATTCGGTTACAGAATTTACGTATGGGTTTCCATCCGATATACTGTAAGGGATAATAACACACATAACCATCAATGCAATGTAAACGGTTATAAAAAAAAAGGAAATAATAAAATAATAAAAAATAAATAGACAAAAAGATAAATAGAAAAAAATAAATGCGGAATAATAAATAATGATAAATAATAGAATAAATGTGAAATAATAAAATGGATAAGTAAATAAGTAAATGAATAATGAAATGCCAAAGAAGAAATATAATGTGACCAGAAATTTGGCCGTCTTTGATGTAGGACTTCGCATACCCGGCTGGACGTGAAATGCCTGTGTCCGGAACTATAAAAATAAATAGGGTGCCCTCAGGTCTTACCTTTTAAGTTGCTTTCTCGAAAGTGCGTTAGGCTATCGCCGGAAGGATCGAAGCTGGTTTGCTGTTTCTGCTTGTTGTTTCGCTATTTATGGTTGCTGTTTGGCTGTTTTCTGGTTGCTATTTGGCTGTTTTCTGGTTGCTATTTTGGTTGTTTTTGGGTTGCTGTTTTGGTTATTTTTGGGCTACTATTTTGGTTGTTTCAGCTACTGTTTCTCAATTTTCTTGGGTTGTTGTTGGTTCGGTTTTCTGGTTGGTGTTTTCGGGGTTGTTTGTTCGGTTTTCTGGTTATTTTCTTGGGTTTTTTGGTGATTGTAGGGACTGTTTAGGTGCTGTTTGTTCACTGTTTTGGTGTTGCTGTTTTGTTGTTTTTGGTCCACGCTGCTGTGGTTGTTTCACGCTGCTTTGTTATTTTTTTGGTACATGCTGGTTTATTTTTGCTTGCGCTGTTTTCTCTTTTTTATTCTTGTTCGATTGTTGTTTATATTTTTTTTTGTGTTTGGTGGCGGCTGCTTGGTTGGCTTTGGTGCTATCGGTCATGGGTGTTTTTTTGTTGATGAGTTGGCTGGTTTGGTTAGCTTTGGTCCTGTCGGTTGTGGGTGTTTTTTGTTTGGTTGTGTTTGTTGGTTTGTGCTTGGTGTTTCGGCTAATGATTTTTAGTGTTTGTTGTTTGGTTTGTTTGTTTGGGTGTTTTTATGTTTGTTGTTCACGATACAAGAAGAAGAAGAAGAAGAGAAATACAGTTTTTTAAGTTGTTTCTTGTCGGGAAAAGAGAGCCCCCCTTAAGGTTTGGTCAAGCCTCATTTTTATAATGTTTTCAAGGGATCTTCAATCAAGGAAACAAATCAAATAAATTGGGGGTATATATTTTGGGAAAGAATTTTTGTAAATTTGGTGAGGAGGATATTCACAATCTCATTAAATTGGAAGGTGATTTTGAGGGGATTTTAACATGTGTTTTGCATGGGATTTTTTATTTGGGAAGGCTTGGGCGTGTAGAAAGTGTCTTGGGCGTGTGGGCTTTGTGTGGTATTGGCGTGAATGGGCTTTCACGGGTGGCAGGGGTTTTGGACCGAGGCTAAGGTTTAAAACAAAAACTGGCTGAGCGTATCCGAGGCTGGCTAGTGAGTCCGAATCCAATGAGGTGCTAATTTTGGAGTTTTCCATTCCGGCATTCGTTTCCCGCGACTTCCGTAACTTTTCAGGTAGTGCCTCCATACGAGGCTCATCATTGGGCTTATGTAAAAATGTAGTGTCTACATATTACTATAAAGATATTTGTAAAAACAAAATAATAAAACTCATTATGATCGTGTTGTGTCGTCCAACGCGCAATTTCATATTTCCATAAAAGATGGCTGATGTTAAAATACATTTCATATTATTTTCATAGACATAATATAATGATATACATATATATAATTTAAAACCACAATTAAGATGAGTACCAAATCCCTACCTCAACCCCACGCTCGAAGCGTGAAATCGATCTCACAATGAGGCTAAACGCGCTCAGACTATTTCATCGGTCTAACAGCTACACGACTCTCTTCGGCTCACCCAGCACGCTCTATGAGGTTTGCGGGTCTCGCTGATTGGTGATCGCCCAATGGTCACCCAAAAGGGACATCTTGAAACCTGAGATATAAAATACACTGAATCAAACTCTCGCACAAATCTAATAGAAAACTGACATGATTCCGTTTAAAGGATCGAAGCTTATTCATTTTCCCCCAAATTCGAAAATTAGGGATTTAAGGTACTTTATGCATGGTTTTCAATCAAACAATGGATTTAAAGGCTTATATATGCATCAACGAACTTATTAACATGAATGAAAGCTCAAATAGATGAAAGTTGAAAACCAGATTTTTCTGTCATATTTTGGTCAAAGTATAGGCTGATTTTTGAGTTTGTGTTGTGTCGATGCTTATGTTTTGGAGGTGACAATGATGGTAGAGGTGTGAGGAAGAAGGACGATGCTTAATGTGGTGTTCAAAATTCTTGAAACTCTAATAAAAAGGGTGGCCAAAATCTGGTTGGGGGGTTTATGTTGTGATATTATTGCTGTGTGTGTTGTAATGAAGTAGTGAGTTAGGGAAATGGCTTGGGAAGATCATGGATATGATATGTGTGTAAGTGGATTATGTATCCTTGTGTGTGGGTGATGTCTTGACTGAGTGATGTATATTAGTTTATGGTGTATGTTGATGCTATGGGTGATATGGTAATCTGTTAACACTGTGATTAATGATAATTTTGTCCAATGCTGGTTGTGTGATGAGCTAGTGGGTGTTGTTTATAAATGCAGAGCTATGGTTGAATGGTTGCTAGAGAGGGGGAGCTTGTTGTTGTGTTCAGAAATGTTGTTGGTGTAGATTGATATGGTGATTAGAAAATGATGTAAGCTTAGGTGTTTTGATGTTTTAAGTTGTTGGAGTTAGTGCTTGGAGCGCCAATCCAAATAATGTATTGTACATTATATTGTATTATTTGTTAATAGAATAACTATATTTTTATTTCAACATTGTTAATGGAAGAGTCATTATGCATATTAGATTGATATATAAATATGCTAAGAATGAGATCGACCTTAGAATAGTCATGTAATAATACTATATACTGGGTAGTCTGACATTAAGATAGTTGTAGGCACTGCATTTTTGGATATAAACCCGATGATGAGTCTCGTATGGAGACACTACCTCTTTAGTTGTGAAAGCCGCGAGAAACGGACGTTGGAAGGGTAAAGTTGGAAATTAGCATTTTGTCAGATTTAACTCGCTTGTTTCGCTTCGGGTTCGCTTGTTGGACCTCTGTTTTTAAACACACCAAGCCCAATCCAAAATAATTAAAACATTTAAAATGCATGTCACAAATTAAATTAAAACCAATTAAATTAAACTTAAATTAAATTAAATTAAATCACATTCCTAAACTAAATAAATCCAATTAAATTAAATTAAAACAAATGTCACAAATTAAATTCCTTTCCCAAATTAAAAGATTCAAATTAAATTCCATAAATCGCATTCCTAATTTAATTAAATCACCTACCAATTTAAATAAATCATATCCTTAATAAAAAGAACAAATCAAATCAATTCCCCTAATTAAAGATTTTCCCTATCACATAAAATTAAAAAAATATCTCCCAATTAATGTTGGATAATATGACCCATAGCGTCACTATTTGCATAAATCATTGTGTGTGTTGTAGCAAATTAACTATGTAATAAGGAAATTGCACTCTCATCATTTGTGATTAGATCACCATAGAGATATAAATGAAGAGAGAGGTCCCTATGATTAGTTCCTGGATTGAGATGATTGAGACAGTATCAGTCCACAAAGGATTAATCATTAAATATCCCTAGCCGTAGTATTATCGAGACTGGACATCGATAATGCGGAATAGGCTAGTATTGCACTGGTGCGTTGTGAGGGCACAACGACATAGTTCTAATATATATACGTATTGGATATTATGCAAGTGCGATAGGAGGTCGTTGTGTTTCACCGATTGTACGGAAAACAGCTTCGCTCTAGATAGACCCCGCGGAATCCCATTGGAGTAGTCTGCGTGTCTATGGGTAGGCCGCAGTCATGGGAGGGTAGGTGTAGTATATGATCTTAACCTGAGACTTGCATCGCTAGTACTTGCGACAATCGGTGAAACTTTGGTTTTGGTGGTTGGGGGAACCTAAACGGTTATGGTTCACCTCTTCTGGGTTTATCAGGAATCGTAGTGCACTGGGTGTGATGTCAAGATCCTGGACGAAGGTCACTTCAGACATATGGAGTTGATGACCACGCAGGATACAGAACTAGTGCTCTATAAAAGGTTGCAACCGTGGGGACAATATGACTAGGTCAGTATTGCCCGATTTAAAGAGACTAGTTGCTTGATGTCCGATATATGTTTCGTACGGGGCAGACCACATTCCAGCCCCAGGCTTGACCTGTGATCGTCGACCTAAGATCGATAACGCAATACCCAATACCATTGTATACGATGCGAGAGCCCAAACACATATATGTCACAATATTCTATTAAACTACGCTTGTCCCCGCGATGATCTGAGACTTACCATATTCTTTAAAGGATATGTCCGGAGACATTGGGTAGACTTGGTGCTTTGCTAGGAGTCGCCTTGTCTCGTAAATCGGTAGAACGTAGTACTTGGTACGTACGTGATTCGGATACTCCGACGACCGTATTTACTGCCAACTTATCCGGAGATCTCATGGGTCGCTTCCCGATAATGCACCGATGACGCATAACTCGCACTCATTAATAATCTGGGATTATATAGAAGAAAGAGAAAATTAATCTAGGATTAATTACGGAGATATTTTATCTAGGATAAAATATCGTCAGAGAGAGATAACGATTAATTTGGAATTAATCGGTAAATTAATATATTCGATATATTAAACGAAATTAGATTTCGGCGCGGAATTAAAATTAGATTTTAATTCGGGCGAACGAATTAATTTAGAATTAATTGTTAGCGACGTGAATAGTGAATTCGCTAGGCGTAATCGTTTAATACGACGCGACGGAAAATTCGCTAATTGAGAATTAGCGAACCCGAGCCCGAATGTGATTGCGAACGCATCGTATTTCGAATTCGAGTGCGGCAACGCAAGTCACATCAAGCGTCAAATCAATCGTCACATCAAGCGTCAAATCAAAAGTCACTTTGAGTGATTGATGATTAATTGATTGATGGAAGGATTGATTGATTGACTTGCATCACATCACTTTATTAAAGTGACTTGTGAATAGTGATGCAAGTTGGTGGAATAGTGACACATGATAGACATTACCATTTACTTTATTTTGAATAAAGGTTTTGGTAATTGTTTTAATATAATTTTCAAGGAAAATATATAAGTGTTTTATTTTGTAAATGCTTACAAGTAATTACACAATTCCATCTCTCTCTCCCCAACTATTCTCTCTTCTTTCTTCACGCCATTTTGGAGCATTCTTCACTGGTTTTTCAACCAGTTTGGCGTGAGCTTGGGGAAGCATTTGAGTGATTTTCATTTGATGAAATCAAGTGCTAGCACACTTGTGAACATTGCGAAGGTGTTAGGGAGGTTCACCCATGAGGCGGGACTCATCCGACGGAGTTTGGAGCTTCGTTTTGAGAACCCGAATGAGCTCAAACCAGTGAGCAAATCTGCTGTAGTGGCGCCTCCAAACAGTAGCTTTCATGGCTTGAAACGTCTTCAAATCGACTCAACCGATCGATGTAAGTATTCCGCTATCTTTGTCGTATGTATTTACACATTAATTTCATTGCTTGTTTGATCTTGGGACCTTAATAAAAACCAACAATGGCATCAGAGCTATAGGTTCAAGCATGAAATTTGTAGGGCTTAAAATTGGGTAAAGTGATTTGAGCATGGATTTGAATAAATTGATTGTTTGAGTATGCTTATAACATGTTTAATTCATTTTGGTTGGAATTTGACGAAAAATGATTTGGAATTATTTTCCCCAAAATAATGCCATGGCCGAATGTATATTGGATTTTTGGGATCTTGGATTTTTGATTTTTAATTCATTTGATGAGTTAGAATCGATTAGGTTGACGTTAATTTGAATCGAATTGGATTGGATTTCGAATCGGAAAAAAATCCCCAAAACCTTACCTTGGCCGAATTGGTGTATATGCCCTAATGTCTTGGTGTTTTTGATTTTGTGACATTGGATGTGTATAAAATCAAATCGGATGGTGATTTGATGTCGATTGTAGGTTCGATTGGATCGAAACCGAATCGGACACAAAATCCCTCTTTTGGCCGAGACTAAAGAAAGCATGTAATGGGTTTGATTTTTCATTTATGTGTTGGACATGTGATAATGAATTAAGCATGATTAATGGACTAATTTAGTGTTTTGGAAATGATGATTTAGTTGATTAATCATGTAATGCACTTTAAGTAATTAAATTGCGTATTGGATTAATGGAAATTTAATTATTTAGGCTTAAATTGGGATTGGCTTCTATTGTTGTATTTGGGCCTATTGGGCTTGATTTATCAAGTTTGGTTTAGGCCAAGTGGATTGGATCCAATTGGGCCAAAACCTTAACCATAAAGCCCAAATGCGACTAATGAACCTTTAAAGTTCAATTGGGCCTAATGGGCCAAGATTGATTTATGGGCTTATGGGGGTAAATCCCGGATTGGACTTTGGTTATCGGTTTGACCCGAGTTGACCAAAAGTCCACGCCTTTATTAAATCAATTAAAAGCCCATTGGACTTTAATTGAATTGACGTTGGACGTTAATCGGTCTTTGAGACGCGTTACGATTAAATTGGAATTTAAATCGTAAAAGGTTTATTAAATAAAGTGCAATATTTAATTTGGAATTGAATAGTGAATTAGTATTAAATGCATGTTAAATTTGATTTAATGATGTAGTTTAATTTATTCATGAATTCGTACTTTAAGTACTTATTCGAAAAACGAGTTTGACTCGAACAAAATCAAATCGTTGTTTGAACATTGGATGATCACTTAATTATCAGATTAATTAATTTGATTAGATTGATTGATAGCATGCTTATGTGTGTGAATACGTGGTTGTGTTGAATGAATAATGTATATCGGATGGATATTAGTGGGTGGGCAATTTTAGAAATTGTTGTAATAAATTCGATTTTATTAAATTGGACCTGCGTGTCCAGCCTATCACCTTCATTCTCTTTGTATTCTCTTCTCACCTATTCCCCTCTATGTATATGAGGTTCTTTAGAAGTGTAGTGTAACGGGTAGTAGAAGTAGTACAAGTGCTAGCTTGAGTGAGAAAGAGAAGGAGAGATTTGATCTAGGATCAATGTGTAAAGTATCCATCCGCATATCATTATTATTTATTTTCATACTCGCTTTATTATGTATTTAGAATGCATGTTTAAGGGTGTGATGATGATGAGACCTTAACAAAGATAATTAAATTGGTAGCCAATTTGCACGCGAAAAACCCTCGTTCTATATTAAGCGATTATCCTTCCATTGAATGATTCTTGTTCAAGATCCGATTGGCATTGGTTTGTTGGCCAAAGTCAAGACCTTGTCAATTATGGATGTATTTGAATCATGAGGGTTTTGTTCCACATCGGTGTCTTGTCCAAGTTGTGATTTGTTGGCCAAAGTCAAGATCACTTCTTGTCCAACGACATTGATTACGAAACTTTCCTTGTCAATGGGTCCGCTTAACTGGAGTCATTAGGTTTGTTGTGCCAAAGCCAAGGCCTAGATGATTCGGAGGATATGGTCAGAAAATGTATTAGATACATTGGCATAAGTAATATGTTTAGGACTTGGATGTCCACCTAACCGGATCTAGGAATTGGATTGGATCCAATTGATCTGTGAGATCTACCTAGTTAATAGCATACAGCTTGTTGGCCAAAGTCAAGGTTGTATGTTATTTAATAGGATCCTAGCCCACTAGGAAACACGGTTTCCCGAGTACTCCACAGAGGGTTAGAGGCTCGACGAAAAATAGTGGGAGGTAAGTATTGAATTTGCAACAATCGTTCAATTACTCGCTAAACACGCTCATTTATATTTTACTCGTCGTATTAATCAAAAGTATTAGTTGGACTAATATTTTATGTTGTTTTAAATTATATATATAGTTGGACTATATACAAACTCATTCAATATATAGTTGATTTTATAATTGGATTAGTAGTAATCAATATAATTGAATTAAATGATAGTTGATTTTATAATTGGATTATAGTAATCAATATTAAAATTATAGTTGATTAAATAATTGGATTATTGTAATCATTATAATAAATAGTACCTTATTAAATTGATTAAATAGTTGGACTATTAAAATCAAGAAAGAATTGAAAGGTTGAATATTTAAAATATATAATCCTTGGGATTAATGTTTTAAATGATTTAATTTTCAATTGGGAATTAATAATAGGTTAATTTATTTGATAAAATAACTTATTATGACTAAGCCCATAATTAAGCAAATAGTAGAGCATAAAATCTTTGGAAGATTTATGTGATGATGACTTTAGTGCTTAATTAATATACTATAATAATCTTTAGATTTAAAAGTATTAAAATTGCAATTAATAATTCTTGGAGAATTAATTGACTATTCTAGTGGAGAAAGTCAAAGTTTGCAATTGGGCATGTAGCACAAGGTGCATATCGTTTCGATATTCCGAAACCCAAGGCTTGGCCAAAGGTTTGTGAAATATTAATTGACATATCCCAAAGTGACTACCATTTGGATATGGAAGACACGAAGGAATTAAAGAAAGGGCGAGGCTCTAACTTTAAAAATATTTGTCAAAGTTATGTTCACAACTAGTATTAAATTAGATTTTAAATACTTAGTGTGGTACATAAAATATATGTATTGATGTTCAGAATCCGCTATGAGCTGGATACTGACTTCAACCGAGATTTCTCTGCGAATCGGAAACTGGACGAAAGTCGCTGTTTCGACCGTGGATACCTAAGTTTAGGAACTACCCTTTGGGTATGTACTTAAATTAGGAACTGTTATAATGTAACTAGTTTGACTAGAGACATTATCTCTATATCAGTGTTTAATCCGTTGCGGATAAAACCTTTATATTATAGAACACTAAGTGTTTTATTATATAAAGATGATACTGAGATAAAATACATTAGATGTAAATAACAGAATTTATATTTTGAATATAAAGAAAAATCTCAAACATATAAAATGACAAATAAATAGCTCAAATTGATTTGATCAATAGAGACTTATTTGTGGCATTGTTGTCTAGGACACAATTAAAGAAGACTCGTATATCCACACTTTTGAAGAGTGGGTACTAGGACTGATTTGACTATTCAAATAAGGTCTGCGAATCTAGTTTGTTAGGTAAAGTACCTAAAATACTATTTACTTTGTAATAGTAAAAGGGCCACCGATCTGTCAGCCCTATTCATGGTGAAGTATGTGGGCCCATATCTAGCTGGGCTAGATGTGAACATGAATATTTCGTGACCTTAACAGATGTAGCATCACGTTATGGTTTTGTTTCTTTTGAAGAATACAAATCGGAAACTTTAAAGTTTCGACACGAAGTAAACAAACAGATCGGCTATAGTATTATTCCACCACGGTAAGACCGTATTGGAAAATACTTAAGCAGTAAGTTTCATATATACATGAAAGAGTACGGTATTCTTTCATATGAGGACTCCTCTCAAGACACGTCTGTTAGACGGTGTGTCCGAACTAAAACCGAATTTTGTTGGACATGATTAGGTTTATCACGAGTCGCTCTGAGCTACTATTTCCTTCTACAGGATATGTATTACAGTGCAAAACTTATTTAGAATAAGGTTCCATGAAAATCTGTTTGACAGATATCATATAGGATATGAACAGGAAAGAAACGGGTTTCTCATTCCTGATAATTTGGGTATGCCAGGCATAACGTTTGGATGATACCAAACTAAAAGACCCAAATTGGATAAGTGCCAATATAGGTTATCCTAAGGGAACCTTAAGTATAGTACTTATAAATCTCACATGAGAACAATGTGATTGTTGCTCACCATGCGGTTTTCCTGAGAGGAATACCGATATGCAGTGGTCAGTGGGAGGATAGTGATACTCGATGAAAATCGGTGTAATACTGTTCAAGGCACGAAGTCCTTAATGGAACACAAACAGTTCATCAATAATGAATCTGTACCATTAATCTTCAAATACACAAGAACTTCGTAGATCGGATAGAGTCAGAAAACAACCTAGGGTATGGGTTTCTGATCTAACCTCATAAAGATGTCAATCTTATGAAGGTATATACCATCCGACTACGTTTTGAGGAAGTGATACGATGTGTCGACTACCTATTATGGCAAAGTGCCATGAATCCGAAATGGATTCCATGTATAACAATATTTGGATACTAGTTGTTGTACCACAAGGCATTGTGCCTATTGGTACATTAAACGTCTTCAAGGAAGACATACATGGATGGCAACATACCAACGTACAAAGCTAGGCTTTTGACGGAAAGGTATCGTTATCAACATGTGTTAATAACGGTTCAACCTTTTACTTGTTGCCATGGTAAATCCATTTTGAAGATGCTTGTTGATAACTGTATATTTCATTTATGAAATATGTCAGTTACAAATCAAAATCGCTTTCCTGAAAAGGAAACCTTTTGGAGAATGTTTATAACATTCTGACGATTTTGTATAACCGACAAACAAGGTTTGCGGATTATTCAATCCATGTTTGGATTGAAGCAAGCATAAAGTTCTTGGAACTGTCGTTTTGAAATAATCATAATGGTTTATGATTTGACTCAAAACAAAATAATTCTTGTGTATATAAGGAGGTTAGTGGGAGCGCACTGACAGTTAAATTCCCATAAAGCAATTGGTGAAAGCTTGGCTTTCATAGATATTCTTTCATAGAAATTCTCCATAGAATTCTGGGGAGTAACAACCTTTATTCAAGGAATAAAGATCTACTGGGATAGATTTGGAGTTGTTAACACTCTCTGGGAAATTGTACATTTAAAATGTACTTGTATTGGTGTCTCATACGCTTCGAGCATATGGAGTCACAATCGGGTCAATCCAAGTGATAGTCACTGGATTGAAGTTAAGAACATCTGTTAGTATCTCTGAGAACTAAAGATGCTATCTTAAACTATGGAGAAGGAGAACTTGAAGTGACTGGGATCACTGCAGCAAGTTTCCAAACAATTAAATACTACGGTACTATAAAGTTTGAATAACGGGACAGTGAGCTGGAAATCTTCCAAGCAAGATAACTGTTGCCGAATAAACAACAAATGCGGATTATTGCTGCAGCTGAGGCAGCAATAGAAGTCTTTTGGATTGAAATAAATCTAATTAGATTAGATATAGTTCTGTTAGCAGCTGAGCTAGGCGTCAGCACATGCTAAGGAATTAAAGGTCTCATCGACGATCCAGATATATACTTCTATATCATCTGATTCGTTCGGATCATACATCGTGGCGATGTGATGATCGTATAAATCGCGTCAAACGATAATCAAACAAATCCGCTGACGAAAACCTTTTCTCAGCAATTTGAGCGAACCATACATAGTTCGGGTGTTGGACACTTGAGTGACTCGCTATGTGCCAAGTGGGAGATTGTTGGATAATATGACCCATAGCGTCACTATTTGCACAAATCATTGTGTTGTTGTAGCAAATTAACTATGTAATAAGGAAATTGCACTCTCATCATTTGTGATTAGATCACCATAGATATATAAATGAAGAGAGGTCCCTATGATTAGTTCCTGGATTGAGATGATATGAGACAGTATCAGTCCACGAAGGATTAATCATTAAATATCCCTAGCCGTAGTATTATCGAGACTGGACATCGATAATGCGGAATAGGCTAGTATTGCACTTGTGTGCGTTGTGAGGGCACAACGACTAGTTCTCATATATATAAGTATTGGATACTTATGCAAGTGCGATAGGAGGTCGTGTTTCACCGATTGTACGGAAAACAGCTTCGCTCTGGATAGACCCCGCGGAATCCCATTGGTAGTAGTATGTCTGCGTGTCTATGGGAGGCCGCATCAGGGTAGGTGTATATGATCTTAACCTGAGACTTGCATCGCTAGTACTTGCGACAATCGGTAAACTTGGGTTTGGTGGTTGGGGGACCTAAACTGGTTCTGTGTTCACCTCTTCTGGGTTTATCAGGAATCGTAGTGCACTGGGTGTGATGTCAAGATGGAAGTGTCACTTCAGACATATGGAGTTGATGATCACGCAGGATACAGAACTAGTGCTCTATAAAAGGTTGCAACCGTCGGGACAATATGACTAGGTCAGTATTGCCCGATTTAAAGAGACTAGTTGCTTGATGTCCGATATATGTTTCGTACGGGGCAGACACATTTCCAGCCCCAGGCCTAACATGTGATCGTCCGATACTGGATCGATATACGCAACACAATACAATTGTATACTACGCTTGATATAGATCTTAATATTCTTTAAAGGATATGTCCGGAGAATTGGGTAGACTTGGTGCTTTGCTAGGAGTCGACCTTGTCTCGTAAATCGGTAGAGAACGTAGTACTTGGTACGTACGTGATTCGGATACTCCGACGACCGTATTTACTGCCAACTTATCCGGAGATCTCATGGGTCGCTTCCCGATAATGCACCGATGACGCATAACTCGCACTCATTAATAATCTGGGATTATATAGAAGAAAGAGAAAATTAATCTAGGATTAATTACGGAGATATTTTATCTAGGATAAAATATCGTCAAGAGAGAGATAACGATTAATTTGGAATTAATCGGTAAATTAATATATTCGATATATTAAACGAAATTAGATTTCGACGCGGAATTAAAATTAGATTTTAATTCGGGCGAACGAATTAATTTAGAATTAATTTGTTAGCGACGTGAATAGTGAATTCGCTAGGCGTAATCGTTTAATTACGACGCGACGGAAAATTCGCTAATTGAGAATTAGCGAACCCGAGCCCGAATGTGATTGCGAGCGCATTCGTATTTCGAATTCGAGTGCGGCAACGCAAGTCACATCAAGCGTCAAATCAATCGTCACATCAAGCGTCAAATCAAAAGTCACTTTGAGTGATTGATTGATTAATTGATTGATGGAAGGATTGATTGATTGACTTGCATCACATCACTTTATAAAGTGACTTGTGAATAGTGATGCAAGTTGGTGGAATAGTGACACATGATAGAATTTACCATTTATTTATTTTGAATAAAGGTTTGGTAATTGTTTTATATAATTTTTCAAGGAAATATATAAGGTGTTTTATTTTGTAAATGCTTACAAGAATTACACAATTTCCATCTCTCTCTCCCCACCTATTCTCTCTTCTTCTTCACGCCATTTTGGAGCATTCTTCACTGGTTTTTCAAACCAGTTTGGCGTGAGCTTGGGGAAGCATTTGAGTGATTTTCATTTGATGAAATCAAGTGCTAGCACACTTGTGAACATTGCGAAGTGTTAGGGAGGTTCACCCATGAGGCGGGACTCATCCGACGGAGTTTGGAGCTTCGTTTTGAAACCCGAATGAGCTCAAACCAGTGAGCAAATCTGCTGCAGTGGCACCTCCAAACAGTGAGCTTTCATGGCTTGAAACGTCTTCAAATCGACTCAACCGATCGACGATGTAAGTATTCCGCTATCTTCGTCGATGTATTTGCACATTAATTCATTGCTTGTTTGATCTTGGGACCTAATAAAAACCAACAATGGTATCAGAGCTATAGGTTCAAGCATGAAATTTGTAGGGCTTAAAATTTGGGTAAATGTGATTGAGCATGATTTGAATAAATTGTTGTTTGAGTTTTGAGTATGCTTATACATGTTTAATTTCATTTTGGTTGGACTAATTGACGAAAAATGATTTGGAATTATTTTCCCCAAAATTAATGCCATGGCCGAAGATATATGGATTTTTGGGATCTTGGATTTTTGATTTTAATTCATTTGATGAGTTAGATAGAATCGATTAGGTTGACGTTAATTTGAATCGAATTGGATTGGATTTCGAATCGGACAAAAATCCCTAAAACCTTACCTTGGCCGAATTGGTGTAATGCCCTAATGTCTTGGTGTTTTGATTTTGTGACATTGGATGTGTTATAAAATCAAATCGGATGGTGATTTGATGTCGATTGTAGGTTCGATTGGATCGAAACCGAATCGGACACAAAATCCCTCTTTTGGCCGAGACTAAAGAAGCATGTAATGGGTTTGATTTTTCATTTTATGTGTTGGACATGTGATAATGAATTAAGCATGATTAATTGAACTAATTTATGTTTTGGAAATGATGATTTAGTTGATTAATCATGTAATGCACTTTAAGTAATTAAATTGCGTAATTGGATTAATGAAATTTAATTATTTAGGCTTAAATTGGATTTGGGCTTCTATTGTTGTATTTGGGCCTATTGGGCTTGATTTATCAAGTTTGGTTTAGGCCAAGTGGATTGGATCCAATTGGGCCCAAAACCTTAACCATAAAGCCCAAATGCGACTTAATGAACCTTTAAAGTTCAATTGGGCCTAATGGGCCAAGATTGATTTATGGGCTTATGGGGTAAATCCCGGATTGGACTTTGGTTATCGGTTTGACCCGAGTTGACCAAAAGTCCACGCCTTATTAAATCAATTAAAAGCCCATTGGACTTTAATTGAATTGACGTTGGACGTTAATCGGTCTTTGAGACGCGTTACGATTAAATTTGGAATTTAAATCGTAAAAGGTTTATTAAATAAAGTGCAATATTTAATTTGGAATTGAATAGTGAATTAGTATTAAATGCATGTTAAATTTGATTTAATGATATAGTTTAATTTAATTCATGAATTCGTACTTTAAGTACTTATTCGCAAAAACGAGTTGACTCGAACAAAATCAAATCGTTGTTTGAACATTGGATGACCACTTAATTATCAGATTAATTAATTTGATTAGATTGATTGATAGCATGCTTATGTGTGTGAATACGTGGTTGTGTTGAATGAATAATGTATATCAGATGGATATTAGTTGGGTGGGCAATTTTAGAAATTGTTGTAATAAATTCGATTTATTAAATTGGACCTGCGTGTCCAGCCTTATCACCTTCATTCTCTTTGTATTCTCTTCTCACCTATTCCCCTCTATGTATATGAGGTTTCTTTAGAAGTGTAGTGTAACGGGTAGAAGTAGTACAAGTGCTAGCTTGAGTGAGAAAGGGAGAGATTTGATCTAGGATCAATGTGTAAAGTATCCATCCGCATATCATTATTATTTATTTTCATACTCGCTTTATTATGTATTTAGAATGCATGTTTAAGGGTGTATGATGATGAGACCTTAACAAAGATAATTAAATTGGTAGCCAATTTGCACGCGAAAAACCCTCGTTCTATATTAAGCGATTATCCTTCCATTGAATGATTCTTGTTCAAGATCCGATTGGCATTGGTTTGTTGGCCCTTAAACAACCAAAAATAGTAGCTTAAAAACAGTAGTAAAAAAGCAGCGAAACGGAGTAAAAACAGCAGCCCAAACAGCAAAACAGTGAGGAAAGACGTTGAGTTTGTGAACCGAAAGAGTTACGGATCATTCACCCTTCCAATGGACGTGTAACGCCCTTTCTTGAGATGACAAAAAAGGTTAGACCTGAGGGCACCTTTTTATTCATTACCTTTCGTTTATTTTTATTTATTTTAATATATTATCGCATGAGAGTCGTTTGTTGAGGCATGATGTGATTGTTGGATGAGCAGAATATGTGTTCCCTTTTGTGGTATATAGGATGGAAACCTGGACGTAAATTCCGTAGCCGAATCCGAATAGACGGTAGTGCGGTTTGTACTCGGGATACAACACCACGTACCACTTAAGAGACACATATTTCGTTTCATCCAAACTTGTATTTGAGCATGATGTAGTTCGTAGATTATTTAGTTATTATTTAAAGCATGATGTAGTCTAGTTTATTGTTTATTTTCAAAGCATGATTACGTTATTTTTATGCATGATATTTTGTTTAGTTTATGTTTATGTTTGAATAGTTATTAGTTTATTTTAGTTTAATGACTCAATGTGCTCATTGTGTGATATTGCGTGTTTGCCGTTTAAGGACTTATTTTCAAGCATGCAAACTTAGATTAGAAGTTATTTTGATGAATGCATATTAGATCTAAGTTATTCTCGAGCATATATGTTGCATAGATTCGGTTAGTTTATTGCACAAATCACATCATTACAAGTGACATAAGTAAGGGACCATTCCGAACCCAATGGTTTGAGGTCTTCCCTTGCGAGGGGTGATTGCGGCCTTAAATCTTTGTCCCAGTTCACACTGGGTGGCAACTCCATGTTATTTCTCCGGTTTAGTTCCTCCGCGGACTACTCCGTACTCCCAACTAGGCCGCGAGCTTAGAACAGCGTCGTCAAATTCTGTGTCCTACAGTCTGGAGACTCCACTGGGGATAAGAGAATTGGCCCCGAAATAATGTCTTGTGATGATTGTGATTTGTGCTGTAGTTAACCGTGTCTATAGTGGGTTAAAGGGGGTGTAATCAAAGGCATTATTAAAGCTTGGTAATGGTTTGGTGTCTTCCTTCATTCACTACCTTTCTATAAGGAAAAACTGTGAAGGCACCTAGATAATCATCTACTTGTAGCCTACTGTGATGGACTAATTTGGAGGACTCGTTGTTTATTCCTGACACCAAGCGATAAGAGCCTAAGGGGCTTGGGTACTTAAGAGAGCCTCGCTCCACCCTCCCTCTGGGGAATCTACAACGGGAAATCCATTTGACAGTCAGTCGTACACCATAACTCGTTGGCACGTACCTTTAGGTATAAAAAAGGTGCGCTCACTTGGTTGCTCGAACCCTTGAGTAGGGAGACCTAGTTGTGGGCAATCCTTCGTCGACGAGAGCCTTTGTCTATACCCGGTAAACCCGCGTATGAACTATAGTTGTAGGATTATTAGAGACTATTGCTTTATGTTTTGGACCATTGTCATTTGGATTCAGTTGGACTTGTTGTCATGAAGTATGGGCTTGTTGGGCCATTTAAACTGGGACGAGTCTGTGCTTTATGGCAGTTGGGCCAAAATTTTCTAAAATGTTGATGGGCCAACTAGTGTAAAATTCTTATGACTTATATATTCCATACATCGCACGCATCTCATGCATCTCATGCATTCACACATCATGTTAACCCCCGTGTCTTAAAAGCCATCATAGATATCCGTTGGGTTAGGAGAAAGAAGACTTGTCAATTAAGAGTTTAGCAAACATGGATATCGTGGAAAAGGAAACCAAGGAACAGAAAAATTTACTGCAATGATAGAAAGACCATTGGGGGGCCTTAAAAAAACAAAAAAAAAAAAAAGAAAAAAAGAAAAAAAAAAGAAAAAAAGAAGAAAAAAAAGAAAAAAAGAAAAATTGTTTGTTTTAAAGTCCTTAATAGTTAGGCATAAGTCCAATGATGAAATCGTTTGCTTTAGGATAAAATCTTAGAAACGATAAACCCTTGATGTGCTTTTATCTGATACTTTGAGTGATTGATCTATGTTAGACTCGTAAGCACTTCACTATAGGTTCTTAGCAGTAAAAACCTGAGTAGTTGGCAAGGTGACTAGTTGAAGAAATTGTACGTCGGTGAATGACCGTTTGCTTAGATTTCTATCTTGATTTTCTTATGTTATGATGTGTGGTATGGTTGAAGATAAATGAAATGTCTCTAAAGAAAAGAATTAAACCGCCTATAACCGATAAGCGTGAAGCTACCCATGAGCGAGTATTAGGACCACCATGAGGAGAAATGCTACCTTAAATGGTAGGTGTGTTGAAAAGAAAAAAGAAAGTAAGAAAAAAAAAGAAGAAAAAGAAAAGAAAAGGAAAAAGAAGTTCAAAATGAAAAGAAAAAAAGAAAGAGACAAAAGAGAAAGAAAACCATACCACATTGAGCACAGAAAAGCAACTGCAGGTATAATTGAGACATCTAGGTTGGTTTGACCCATCGATCCCGATTTTTGACGAAATCATTGAGTTGGCTTACCTGGGGATGAATCTGCGAAGGAACCTTTGCACACACACACCTTGAGTCTGGCTTAGATAATTTATTCAAAGACTTGGATTTGAGTTGCATTAAATGTTTTGAAGGTTCTCTGGTTTCAATACTGGGCATTCTTTGAGGACGATAATATGTGTAGCTATTGGGACTATTTCATAGCATGTGATATAGCATGATGATATGGACGGCCCCACCATGTAGTTCATCTTGACCAAGTACAAACAGCGGAGAGCAGAAAGGTAAACTAAGACTGGGGGCGACCAGTCTCCCACATCGCGAATCAGAGACATAACAAGATATTGAGTCATGAAACCAGAGAGAAGACTGAGCAATCACCTGGAGAACTGGCGGAAGACCTAACCCAACGGAATAGGAAATTCATTCATGCATGCATGCATACACGTAACGTATTTTGCATTCCTTTTGTGTTTGTTTCGTTTTGTATTCACAAGTTTCAAAGAAGAAAAAGAGAAAGCAGCAAAGACAAGCCAACCAGAATCAACAAGATATCAATATCAGTTTGGGGCGAGGCCCACATCAGTATCAGTCTGGGGGCGAGGCCCACATCAGTGTCAGTATGGGGGCGAGGCCCACATCAGTTTCAGTTTATGGTCGAGGCCCATATCAGTATTCGTTTGGGGATAAGTCCCGGGGTTGAGGCCCACATCAGTACCAGTTTGGGGTGAGGCCCACATCAGTTTGGGGTGGGGCCCACGTCAATATCAGTTTTGGGGCAAGACCCAATTCAATTTCAGTCTGGGGGCAAGGCCCACATCATTATCAGTTTGGGGCGAGGCCAACATCAATATCAACTCAGGGTCGAGGCCCACATTATCAGCAGCATCGGGAATGAATCCCAAGGTCGAGGCCCAAATTGTCAGCAGCATCGGGAATGAATCCCAGGGCGAGAACCACATTGTCAGCAGCATCGGGAATAAATCCCAGGGTCGAGGCCCATATTGTCAGTAGTTTTGGGAATGAATCCAAGGGCCGAGGCCCACGTCGTCAAAATTTGGAAAGAATCCAGGGAATGAATCCCAGGGCCGAGGCCCACATCGTCAGAATTTGGAATGAATCTAGGGAATGAATCCTAGGGCCGAGGCCCACATCCTCAGAATTTGGAATGAATCCAGGGAATGAATCCCAGGGCCGAGGCCCACGTCGTCATAATTTGGTATGAATCCAAGGAATGAATCCCAGGGCCGAGGCCCACATCAGCATCAGTCTGGGGGCGAGGCCCATATTAGCATCAGTATCAATCTTGCCGGGTATGGCACTTTGAGGGCGAGGCCCACATCATTATCGGTATCAGTGTTTCTGGGTATGGCACTCCGAGAATTGAGTACAATCTAGAATGAACAAGCCGGGAGTGGCACTCCGAGAATGGAACACAGTTCCAGAATGAACGAGCTGAGAATGACACTTCGAGAATGGAGCACAGTTCAAGATTGAACAAGCCGGGAATGGCACTCCGAGAATGGAGCACAGTTCGAGAATGAACAAGCCGGGAATGACTCTCCGAGAATGGAGCAAGGTTCGGGAATGAACAAGCCAGTAATGGCACTTCGAGAATGGAGCAAGGTTCGGGAATGAACAAAGCCGAGAATGGCACTCCGAGAATGGAGCACGGTTCGGGAATGAACAAGCCGGGAATGACACTCTGAGAATGGAGCAAGGTTCGGGAATGAACAAGCTGGGAATGGCACTCCGAGAATGGATCATGGTTCGGGAATGGACCACCTCACGGTAACGGTTCGGGAATGGACCACCTCACACAGCAAGGTTCAGGAATGAACCACCTCACATCAGTATCAGTCTGAGGGCGAGGCCCATATTAGTTCAGTATCAGTTCTGCCGGGTATAGCATTCTGGAGACGAGGCCCACATTAGTTCAGTACCAGTTCTGCTAGGTACGGCACTCCGGGTATGGAGATATCAGATCAGTCAGCCAGGTACGACACTCTGGGTATGGAGACATCAGATCAGTTTGCCAGGTACGACACTCCGGGTATGGAGATATCAGATCAGCCAGGTACGACACTCCGGGTTTGGAGACATCAGATTAGTTTGCCAGGTACAGCACTCTGGGTATGGAGATATCAGATCAGTTTTCCAGGTATGGCACTCTGGGTATGGAGAAATCAGATCAGCCAGGTACGGCACTCCGGGTATGGAGATATCAGATCAGCCAGGTACGACACTCTGGGTATGGAGACATCAGATCAGTTTGTCAGGTACGGCACTCCGGGTATGAAGATATCAAATCAGCCAGGTATGGCATTTAGACAACTACGGAGCTCTAGGTACGGAGACGCAACTACGACACCCTAGGTACGGGGTTAGCACATCAGGTACGACATTCAGACCACAGCGACACCCTAGGTACGGGGTTAGCACGCCAGGTACGACATGTGGACTATTGTGGACTACTGCGACACCCTAGATACGGGGTTAACATTCAGACATTTATGGCTCTCCAGGTACGGAGATGTCACCGCGACACCCTAGGTACGAGGTTAACATTCAGACATTTGTGGCTCTCTAGGTACAGAGACGTCACCGCGACACCCTAGGTACGGGGTTAGCACTCAGACATTTGTGGCACTCTAGGTACGGAGGCATCACCGCGACACCCTCGGTACGGGGTTAGCACTCAGACATTTGTGGCACTCTAGGTATGGAGGCGTCACCGCGACACCCTAGGTACGGGGTTTTCATTCAGACATTTGTGGCACTCTAGGTATGGAGGCGTCACCACGACACCCTATATACGGGGTTAGCACTCAGACATTTGTGGCACTCTAGGTACGGAGGCGTCACCGCGACACCCTAGGTACGTGGTTATCATTCAGAAACTTATGGCACTCTAGGTACGGAGGCGTCACCGTGACACCCTAGGTACGAGGTTAGCATTCAGACATTTGTGGCACTCTAGGTACGGAGCGTCACCGCGACACCCTAGGTACAGGGTTAGCACTCAGACATTTATGGCACTCTAGGTATGGATGCGTCACCGCGACACCCTAGGTACGAGGTTAGCATTCAGACATTTGTGGCACTCTAGGTATGGAGGCGTCACCGCGACACCCTAGGTACGGGGTTAGCACTCAGACTTTTGCGGCACTCTAGGTATGGAGGCATCACCGTGACACCCTAGGTACGGGGTTAGCACTCAGACATTTATGGCACTCTAGGTACGGAGGCGTCACCGCGACACCCTAGGTACGAGGTTAGCATTCAGACATTTGTGGCACTGTAGGTACGGAGGCGTCACCGTGACACCCTAGGTACGGGGTTAGCATTCAGACATTTGTGGCACTCTAGGTATGGATGCATTACCGCGACACCCTAGGTACGGGGTTAGCACTCAGACATTTGTGGCACTCTAGGTATGGAAACGTCACCGCGACACCCTAGGTACGGGGTTAGCATTCAGACATTTGTGGCACTCTAGGTATGGTGGCGTCACCGCGACACCCTAGGTACGGGGTTAGCACTCAGACATTTGTGGCACTCTAGGTATGGAGGCGTCACCGCGACACCCTAGGTACGGGGTTAGCACTCAGACATTTGTGGCACTCTAGGTATGGAGGCGTCACCGCGACATCCTAGGTACAGGGTTAGCACTCAGACATTTGTGGCTCTCTAGTTACGTAGACGTCACCGCGACGCCCTAGGTACGAGGCTTAGCAATATCAACTCAACACAGCAGGCAGACCAGGTGGCAGCTGGCGAGCCAAGTAAGTAAAAAATGCATTGCACGTACTTTGATAGGATTTTCATTGTCACACACTGCACAAGTCCCATCAAAGTGGGGGCGACTGTAGGCACTGCATTTTTGCATATAAGCCCGATGATGAGTCTCATATGGAGACACTACCTCTTTAGTTGTGAAAGCCGCGGGAAACGGACGTTGGAAGGGTAAGTTGGAAATTAGCATTTTGTCAGATTTAACTCGCTTGTTTCGCTTCGGGTTCGCTTGTTGGACCTCTGTTTTTAAACACACCAAGCCCAATCCAAAATAATTAAAACATTTAAAATGCATGTCACAAATTAAATTAAAACCAATTAAATTAAACTTAAATTAAATTAAATTAAATTACATTCCTAAACTAAATAAATCCAATTAAATTAAATTAAAACACATGTCACAAATTAAATTCCTTTCCCAAATTAAAAGATTCAAATTAAATTCCATAAATCACATTCCTAATTTAATTAAATCACCTACCAATTTAAATAAATCATATCCTTAATTAAAAAGAACAAATCAAATCAATTCCCCTAATTAAAGATTTTCCCTATCACATAATAATAAAAATATCTCCCAATTAATACACAAATTCTATTCCTTCTTCAACAAGGTAAACTCCCTCATTTGGCCTATAAAAAGAACCCTTAACCCACACATTCAAAGCTAGCTAGCTCAATCTCACACTAAAAAATACAAAGAAAATAACCCAAGAATTCACTGCCCGTTCACAAAATAAACCATCCATAAGCCGCATAAACCCTCCACAAACACCACACATACGAGCCTTCAAAACAGTCTGCTCCACGCACCATAAGCCACTAAACACGTCCCTAGCCTGCTCCACTAATGAGCCCTTCAGGTAACTTCATCAACCCCTCACGCCAACCTTCAACTTCACGCCCCTTGCCTTCACTTGCCCCCTTCACATAAGCCACACCTGCCCCACTACCTCACGCAAGTGAACTCTACAAATCAGCCTTTCAACGCCACCTGCCCCCCTTCACAACCCTAAACTCACGCAAAAAACAGCCCCAAATATAGCCCCCAAGCCACACCAAAATAGCCCCAAAACACAGCCCCACTGCACGCCCAAAACACAGCCTCAAACGCCCACTGCACTGCTATAGGATAACATTGATTTTGTGTGTGATCCTCCACACTTTGATGTTGTATGTAAGAGACATTTCATAGTCTGACCGCTAAATGTTCGTTGGGTGTGGACCGATGCACTCATTAATCAAGTGTGTATCAAGATAGAATCCATCGACTCTTATGTGTACCATATGGGTTTAGGTATCCATGTATGTAAATCACGATTATTAAGTCTTTGGCCAAAGTCGATCACCTAGGGTGGATCACATATATCAGAAATATTGTTCTGATTAGTTGTAAAGAATTATGGACATGTCGACATGAGATGTGCACCTCGAAAACTTGACGGTGTAATCTATGTTTCCTAAGCACAACTCGGATAGCCTACGACAGAGGGATTGTTAAACAAATGTGATGACTCGACTTGTATAGTTCAAAAAGTTGATTAGAACTTTTATTAATTAAAAATTGCATAAGTTTTGCTATAAAAGGCAAGCTTGAGCAAGTTTTAATCAAGCTTGAGAACGCTAAAACAAGCAAGAATTAGAGATATTAGCCTAAGTAAAAGAAATGTTTAGAGAATTTTTGGAAGTTCTCTACAACATTTCAATAAGTAGAAGAAAATCGAATCTTTGAACCAAACTTGCTACCTTTGGAAGTTCTCCACAACATTTCAACAAGGAGAAAAAGATTGGATCTTGGAATCGAGCTTGCTAAGTAAGTTTGATCTTCTCCAATCTATTTTTATTAGCGAGATATCATTAGTGAGACATATAGTGATGAATTATATATTGGATACATAATAATTTGCTTGATGTTGAAATTAAGCTAATTAATTCTGTACGGATGCTTTAGAAGAATAAACATAATATGCTTGTAATTGGGTCAAATATGTTAATGTTGGACATGGAACATTAAATTAGAGTTTGTAACTCTAGATTATAGCTTGGAGCTATGACTACCATTCCACAATCACTTGACCACCTCTGAGTGACTTAAGAATTGTCCATTAGTCACTTTATTATGGGATTATATTTTGGTTTATGTTTTGATTCAAAGAAATGCATCTATGTATTTAAAATACATGTATGTTTGTTGTATACCATGTGTTGATCTTAAAATTGGACATTTAGGTGTATTGAAGTGTTTGGAGAAAATTGGAAGTGTTTAGAATTGAATTAAGGTAAAAATGCTCTCTGCCAATATTTTAGAATTGAATTGGATATGCATTGGATGTTTTAAATTAAAATTTTTAATTTTTACCCAAGCATGTTAATAACTTGATTTTCATAAATCTCCTATGATTAGGTGATTATTTTATTTTAAGTAACAATTTTAATAATGTTGGAGCATTATTAGATTGTCCGTCTTGTCAAAACGGAGATGAATGAGTTCTTACTACTTATGCCCAATACCATCATTATTGTGAGGGTATAAGTGCTCGAAACTTAGGTCGCACTGGTAAAATATTAGATGTAACATGATGAGTTGACGTAGTCACCGAATACCATCATTATTGTGATGGTGTACTTACAAAGCTCATTAGTACACATTGACAAGTATACACATGGAACATGTCTTAATCCAATACCGTCATTATTGTGAAGTTAAGAAACTGTTCAGGACCAAACTTAGGAGTCACATGAATGGGATTGAACTTAGAGGTCTACCTAATGAGTTTATGAAGGCCAAGACCGTCATTATTGTAAGGCTGGAGTAAATATCATGGGATCCACTTCCCGCTATGAAATTTTGATTGTCAAATTTCTAGTTTTCCGTTAAGGGAGATTACGAAATTACGTAAAGTAGTGGGATAGCACTAATAGATTTAAAATCCATAATCGTATTAGTGTTTTTATATTGAAATGAAAAATATTCTACTAGTGTTTAATTATTGTCTTGGAGATGGTTGTCGCAAATCCATTAGCGCGACTTTTGGATTCTAATAAACTGAAAGGAGCTTAGAACTATTTTGAATGGGAAATGAATATCCATCTTATCTTGGAGTCAGAAACGTTGACCTATGTGACGATCAATCTATTGCATGTTGAAATCGATCCTGATTCCACTCTCGAAGAGTGAGACTTTTGAAAAATAGAAAGATGATAACTTAAGGGTGAAATCCTACATTTTAGGATCGATGCTTGGAGCATTATGAGAACATTCAAGGAGTTGTTCGAAGCAAATCAAGAAATTGAAATATATCGGAGATCTAAGGAATTGTTCCATGCTACACTCAAGGATGGAGGAGCAGTTATCATTGATATTTTGAATATGATAGACCAGATCTGATATTTGGAGCTATAGGGTATTAATGATCGATGAATGATTAGGCCAAAATTTGATTCTATCTTCTTTGCTTGGTATTTACACTGGCTTGGTGTTAAATTTTCATATGCAGTCAATGAAAGCCAATTATGAAGAACTTAATAACATGTTATGTATGCCATAACAAGATTTGAAGAAAGGCAATCCCACTTTGTACCTCCATGGTGGAGCAAGTTCTTCAAATACTTCTAAAAATTTGAAGAAAATCAAAATGGTAAAGAAGAATATATCAAAGAAAAATTTCAAGAAGCATAAAACTACAAGACCGCATATAGCTCGTGATGCATGTCTACACTGTAAGAAGTTTGGACACTGGAAGAAAGATTGTCCAGAGCTGAAAGGAAAGGCGGGACCCTCAGGTACGCTTTGTATTTTTCCTATTATTGACATCTCATTAGCCTTAGATGTAAATAGTGAATGAGTGTTAGACACCGACAGTCCCACTCATATTTGCAACTCCATGCAGGTCATGAGGGTTAAAAGAAGGCTGAACAAATGGGAGATCCATCTGAGAGTTGGGAATTGCAAGACATTGGATGTCAAAGCCATATGAATGGTTGTTCTAGATCTCCATAATAGATGTAAATTATTTTTACATGATTGTTATCGGACAAATAATATCATTACTGATATTGGATAAAGAGGGATATAAAATAAACATTTAAGATGGTGCTTTATGTTTAAATAATAAAGACAATTATTTGATATGTGAATGTTATTTATCTAATGGTCACTATATTTTGGAAACATATCAAGATATCTTTAATGTATAGGAAAATACTAGTAAAATATATGAAATTAAATAATACTAAATTATGGTATATGAGATTGGGCTATATATGTGTCTGATGTCTATCAAAATTGGTTAAAGATGGTTTGATTGAATATCTTACCTTAGATCCTTATTCAATTTGTGAGTCTTGTATCCAATGGAAAATGACAAATGCCTCGTTTCTTGGTGTTGGACACCGTGCTGATGATTTATTGGAGCTAATATACAGTGATGTGTGTGGTCCATTAAATCATGCCGCTTATGATGGTTCAACATACTTCATGACTTCACGGATGATAATTCAAGATATAGATATATCTATTTGATGAGACATAAATCAGAAACATTTGAAAAATCAAAATATTTCGAAACGAGGTAGAAAAACAAATCGGAAAATTCATCAAGTGTCTTCAATTAGATCGAGATGATGAATTCATGAATGATGAATTCAAAAGTTATTTAAGGGAGAATGGGATTCTCGCCCAATATAGCCCACCATGAACTCCTCAACAAAATGGTGTGTCTAAATGGAGAAATTGTAATTTATTGGATATGGTGCGATCCATGATGAGCTATATAGATCTTCTATATTACCTTTGGGGTTATGCTTTATTTACTGTTGCCCACATATTTAATAGAGTTCCATCGAAAGCTGTTTTTACGACCCCATATCAAATATGGTTTGGTATAAATCTAAGTCTTAGATATTTAAAGATTTGGGGTTGTCCTGCATACGTTTGAGTTGCGCAACGAGATAAACTAGCTCACAGAAAGTATAAATATAGGCTCTTTGTGTTGAGATATATGCCCTAGAGATTTATGTATTGTAAATGGAATTGTTTATTGGAATAAAAGATGTATTATTCATTTATCAAAATTGTTTGATATAAATCGCATATTGTAAATTGTCTTGTTTACCCTTGATTACTCATGTGCTTTCAAAATTTAGTGTATGGGTGCCATACACAAGATGATTTAAGTCTAAAGTTAGTAACCTAAAATAGTCCATAAAGAGCAAGCAAAATAAGTACTTTGTTTATGGTTTTTTTTTATCTATATCGGCGGTCCATTCTATACTTGTATAACGATTGATGATCTGGGATCGTTCATGTGGTAACATGAGAATAGAGGCACATTGTATGATGTGATCATATAGGACTGGATCTAGATAGAAATGAATATCTTATAATATTCGTTAACTGAAGAAAATCATTTCAATCTACAAGATGGTCATATATGAATCGATCTTAATCCTGAGTGTACTAAGAATTTACTAAGGTGAGGTTGGTGAAACAGTCTCGACCAATAACTACGTATTTTAGGGAAATGGTTTGGTGTGTAGCTGGGAACATTTTATATAGACATGGAGTTCACTACTACTTACGAAAATTAGATGAGTATCTTTCTTAAGGGTTGATTCGGTATTTGAACGATTAGAGCGCTCAAGTCTTTCTACGAATAGAAAGATTTATATTCATAATAGTTATGAATAAATTGTTCATTGGAGAATCAATGGTACTTAAGGTATAAAATAATTAGAGGGGTATAACAGACTTATGAACCGGCTCTATTTATGAGATATTCGTGAAGGCCAATCCGTATGTAATGACTATATCGATGGACACCGAAGTTGTTCGACTTGTTTTTTCCATCTACATCAGCAAGAGTTCAGCTTCGAGTTTTCTGTGGAATAAAATGAAGTTAATAATTCGGAATATTTAATTAAAGAGTTTAATTAATATTTTGAGATTATTGGAGCTCAGAACTATAGGTCCAGTTGGTCTCCGTGCTAGCTCGATAAACTGTAGCAAACTTAAATATAATTGGATTGTCTAATTATTGTTTGGATTTATGCCCTAGAGCTTCATGTATTGTAAACAGAATTGATTATTGAAATAATAATAAATGCATTATTCATTTATCAAAGTTGTTTGATTTAAATCCCATATTGTCCAATTGTCTTGTTTACCTTGATTACTTTTGTACTTTCAGACTTAGTGTATGTTTGATGCACAAGAGGATTTAAGTCTGAAGTTAGTAATCTAAATATTCCATAGAGAGTAAACAAATATGATACTTTGTTTGTGGTTTATCTATAGCTGCGCTCCATTTTATAGTTGTATGACGACCTTGATCTGGGATCGTTCATGTAATGACATGGGAATGGAGGCACCTTGTATGATGAGATCATATAGAACAAGACTTAGATAAAATGAATATCTTTTAATATTCGTTAACCGAAGAAATTCATTTTATCTAATAGATGGTCATATATGGATTCAATCTTAATCCTGAGTGCACTACGAACTCCTGCTTAGCAGACTATGTCTTTTGATTTACTAAGGCGAGGTTGGTGTAGCATTCCCGACCAATAACTACATATTTTGGGGATATAGTTTGGTGTGTAGCGGGGAACATTTTACATAGATATGGAATTCACCAATTCTTAATAAAAGTAGAAGAATATCTATTTTAAGAGTTGATTCGGGACTTGAACAATTTGAGCACTCAACTCTTCTATTACGAATAGAAAGTTTTATATTCATAATTGTTATGAATTATTGGTTCATTATAGAATCAATGTTGCTTAAGAGACAAAATTTCACAGGGGTTTAACGGACTTATGACTCGGCTCTATTTATGAGATATTCGTAAAAGGCTATATCCATATGTAATGACTATATTGGTGGACACCAAAGTTATTCGGCTTATATTTTCATCTACGGTAATGAGAGTTCAACTTCAAGTTCTTAGTGGAATAACGCGAAGTTAATAAAATATAATATTTGATTAAAGAGTTTAATTAATATTTCAGGATTATTGGAGCTCGAAACCTTAGGTCTATTTGGTCCCAATGCTAGGTCGATTAATTGTAGCAAACCTAATATAATTAGATTGCCGAATAATATGCTCACATTATATTTATATATTATTAATAAGATTAATAATATATTTTTTGTCATAAATGAAAACTATGTTAAATTAGTTTAACTTAATGTTTTCTAGAATTCTTTGATTATGAGATAATCAAATTTTGTAATAATTATGAGATAATTACTACATCTTAATAAGGGTAATTAAATCATTATTAAGATCATGATTTTTTTATTAACATTGGGGATAGCAAAATGGCTCACCATGCTCTCCAACTTATTATATCTATTAGGTGGCATTTATACACCTAACGATTTTTTTATTAGCTAAACATTTCTTATCATTTGGTATGGCTTTCACGTTAATGTGTTTTCCATTGCAAGAAAACATTAGATGCTTAATGACAAATGTGGTTGGCTTTTGGAAGAGAATATTATCTCTACCATCTCCACTATTTCATTAGTTGAATCAATTCACACAAATTGAGAGAGAGAATTGAAAAACATTTACAATAGTTGTGAAAGAGTTAGAGAGAAAAATTTATTTTCCCAAGTGTTGAGAAGTAAAAGAAATAATAGTGAATTAGATACTTGATCTTCTTCATCATATCTTTCTAAATACAAAAACATTTTGTGACAATACAACTTCATTCTTTAAATTATTTAGAGTTTGATTTTATACTTCTCTAAAAAGTTTAGAGGTTGATCTTTGTGAGTGAAGCCCACACTTCAATTTGTTGGTTTCGAGTCGTAGTTCAGAAGATCGGGTGGTTGATATAAGTGTTGGACATCAAAGGAAACTCATCTACATCAAAAGAGTAAAATCCATTCTCCAAGAGTTGGAGGATTTCAACTATAACAAAGAGAGAAGGCAAAGAAAATTTTAAGGGTCCATGCCAGAGCCGGTGCCCACATTAGCAACTTCCGCTGCTAAGGAAAGTCGTTTCCTACAATTGTCATCGAGAGCATAAGGTTGAAAAGTGTTATTAACCCTTCTCCTTTAAAATTTTCGGTTTTAATAATTTATATTAGATAAAGATTATTAATTGCATGTTGTGGTGAGTAGGAACAATTAGATTCATGAGATGAATGGTTTTTAATGTTAATGTGATGAATGTTTACTTTGATTCATGTGATGAATGTATTGCGTCGATCGTTAATTTTTCTGGCTCTGATTTTTTTGGTATTGGGAATATAAGACCATAAGGTCATATTCTTTCAAGTGTTTTAAGTTTATTTCGTTTGTAATAAGTCCATTATGTAACCTTATTTGTAACTTGGATGAGCCAATGTCGCGAAGGACTCATTACGAACCTATTCCGCGAAGAACTCAACAACACACTATGGAGCAAGATTTGAAGACCAATGGATGCCTTGGATTTATTGTACTAATTAGATTAGTATAGAAAAATAAGAGCTCGGTTAACAAAATTTGTGATGTGTATGATTTGTGAAATTTTTAGCCCCTGGAACTGGCTTGCATTGTGACGCGCACCCTCACGCGTCGTGACACTGCACATCTACGATCCACTGGATGGCTACTACTTTACGTCGCATCGCGGCGCAGGTCTCCTCACGTCGCGATGCGACACAAACCTGATACAATTTCAGTTACTGTAATTATTGGCATCGGTACGCCCACTAGTGGGAGTCACGACGCCCATGCCTCGGTGGATGATTATGTTTTAAAATGTTTATTAACATGTTATATAGCCTAGGGTGAATACGCTTGCATTTTAACATGCCATAACATGTAAACATGCATGATTTTCTTGTCATAAAATATAATTTTATGTAAATTTAATAGTTAAATACGAATATGAAATACATACAAACAGATTAATAAGATTAATTAGTTTAAAGGTTTAAAAATTGTGAATTCAAGTTTAAATACAAATGGACCCTATGAGTACATTATTTTCCTTGGGCCCATTAGGCCCCAGAATCACCCTTATTTGCCAAGAAACCAATTTAGGCCCATTAGGCCCAATTAATATTAAAGGTCAATTAAGTCATAATTGGACTTTATGGAAATGGTTTTTGGCCTAATGAGATCCAACCAATTTAGCCTAAACCAATCTTGGTACAACCAAGCCCATTAAGCCCAATTACAACTTTACAAGCCCAATTTCCTAAATAGGCCCAATTAATTAAATTACCAAATTCCAAATTTCATAACTTAATTAACCTAAAGTGTATGCCATAATTAATTACCCAAATTAAAATTTCCAAAATACTAATTCACTCAATTAATTATGCTCATTATCATCAACATATGTCTAACACATTTGAATAAAAAAATCAATCATCTTCATGCTTATCAAGTCTCGGTTTTGTAGGGTTCATATGTCCAATTATAAATCCAATCCAATTGAATCTTAAATCAACATTACCCAATTGTTTCAAGTCATCCAATGATGAAAGAAACAAAAAAATACCAAGACATTAGAGTAACATGCAGTTTCGGCCAAGCCTAACTATTGGGCAAAAATTGATCCAATCAACTTTTCATGAAATTGATCTAATAAAACTTCAATACAACATCATTCAAGCATACTTAATCAATTAATTTTATCAAATCATGCTCAAATTCAATTTACCCAATTTTTAACCCTAATTCAAGTTTCATGCTCAAAATGGCTCTGATACCATTCTTGGGTTTCTCTAAGTTCCCGAGGATCAATTCAAGCAATGAAACATATTTGCGAATACTCAAAGAAGTTGCGAAATACTTACAATGATCGGTTGAGCGATGCGATGAACACAAAACTTCTCCAAGCTCCCTTGAAGCTCTCGGTATTTGCAGAAATTTGGCCTCCAAATTTTTGGTCATGTCCTCCTCCAAGCTCCAAGCTTTGGCTAGTTATTCCATGCCCACAGGTGGGTTTCCCTATCACCTTCGCAAGACTCCTAAAGCGTGCTAGCACTTCGGAAATTTTGCCACAAAATTCCCTAATTTCTTCCTCTTCATTCTCGGCAATTGAAGTGAATTTTTGGAAGAAAAATGCCCTAAGGGTGTGAGAGAGAGAGAGTGTGTTGTGTTGGTTGTTGGAGAAAATTGTGTATCTAATACACTTAAATGAATTTCAAAAATTCATTTACCAAAATTTGGTAAGGGGCTTTAAAGCCTTTAACCACCACCATCAATCTCCATCACTATTCATGACATGTTGTCAAATCACTCAAAGTGACTAGACATCACATCAATCAAAGTGACTAATGATTTGACGCTTGATGTGACTTGTGGGCCGCACTTGAATTCGAAATGCGAGTGCGCCCGTAAACACTTCTGGGCTCGGGTTCGCTAATTCTGAATTAACGAATTTTCCGTTGCGACGTAATTAATAATTATGCCTAGCAAAATTACTATTCACTTCGCTTACGAATTAATTCTAAATTAACTCGTTTGCCCAAATTAAAATCTAATTTTAATTCCGCGTCGAAATACAATTTCGTTTAATATATCGAATATATTAATTTCGATTAATTCCAAATTAATCGTTCTCTCTCTTTAATTAATATTTTATCCCAGATAAAATATCTCTGGAATTAATCCCAGATTAATTTTCTCTCTCTTTAATTAATCCCAGATTAATCTATATCAGGCGTAGTATACATAGGATTGCATATTGCGATCCAGCATCAGATGTCACGTGCAAGGCCTGTGGCTGGAAATGTGTCTGCCCCATACGAAGCACATATCAGATCTCTGGAAACTACTCTCTATAATCGGATAAACATGACCTAGTCATAATATCCCGATAGCTGCAGCATATAAGAGAATGAGTTCCGTATCCTACGTGATCATCATCTCCACTATGAATGGAGTGATACTTCCATCTTGACATCACACCCAATACACTACGATTCTCAATATACCCAGAAGAGGCAAACACAGAACCTGTCAAAGCCCTGGATGACCAAAACCAAAGTATATTGATTATCGCAAGTATTAGCGGTGCAAGTCTCAGGTTAAGACCAAATACACCTACCCTGATTCGGACTTCCATAGACACATAGTCAACTACCAATGGAATTCCGAGGGGTCTATCCGGAGCGAAGCTGTTTCCGTACCATCGGTAAACACAACCTCCTATTACACTTGCATGAGTATCCTATACCCAAATATATGAGAACTATGCCGTTATGCTCCCATAACATGCACAAGTGCAATACTAGTCTATTCCGTATTATCGATGTCATGTCTCGATAATACTACGACTAGGGATATTCAATGATTAAACCTTTATGGATTGATACTGTCTCATATCATCTCAATCCGGAACTAATCATATGGACATTCTATCATTTATACATCTTGGTAATCTAATTACAAATGATAAAAGAGCAATTTCCTTTGTCACATAGTTAATTTGTACAACAACACCATGATCTGTACAAATAGTGATGCTATGGGTCATAACTGTCCAACAATCTCCCACTTGGCCTATAGCGAATCACTCAAGTGTCTTACACCCGAACTATGTACGGTTTGCTCAAACTTCTGCTGAGGAAATACTTTCATCAACAGATTTTCATAATTATCGTCTGATGCGATTTATTCGATCATCACATCGCCACGATGTATGATCCGAACGAATCAGATGAATATCGAAGTATATATCTGGATCGTTGGTGAGACCATTAATTTTGTAGCCTGCGCTGTAGCCTAGCTCAGCTGCTAACAGAACTATATCTAATCTAATTAGATTATTATCAATCCAGAAGGCTTTTATTGCTGCCTCAGCTGCAGCAATAATCCACTTGTGTTGTTTATTCGGTAACAGTATCTTGCTAGGAAGATTTCAAGCTTACTGTTCCGTTATTCAAACTATATAGTACCGTTGTTACGACTTATAGTCGTATTTATTGGTTAGGAAACTTGCAACAGCGATCCCAGTCACTTCAAGTTCTCTTTCTCTATAGTGTGAGAAGGCATCCTTAGTTCCTCTAAGATACTCAAGGATGTTCTTAACATCAATCCAATGACTATCACTTGGATTGGCCTAATTGTGACTCCATATGCTCAAAGCGTATGAGACACCAGGTCAAGTACATTTATTTCAATGTACGAGTTCTCGGAGAGTGCCAACAACTTTTAGATCTATCCCAGTAGATCTTTATTCCTAGAATAAATGTTGTCTCTCCCAAGAATTCTACGAAGAATCTTCATGAAAGCCAAGCTTTCACCGATTATATTATGGGAATGTCATTTCCAAGAAATGATATATCATTAATATATAGGACAATCACTGTCAGTGCGCTCCCACTAACCCTATTATATACACAAGAATCATTTCTCGTTTTGAATTAAATCATATACCATAATGATTACATGAAAAAGATAGTTCCAAGAACGTAATGCTTGCTTCAATCCATAAATGGATCGAATAACCTGCAAACCTTGTTTGCTAGTTTGGTACTACAAAACCGTCAAGATGTTATAAACATCCTCCGAAAGGTTTTCGTTAAGGAAAGTGGTTTTGGCATTCCGCTGTCATATTTCATAAATGAAACATGCAGCATTAGCAAGCATTATCCAAATGGATTTACCGTGGCAACAGGTAAAAGGTTTCGTCATAATCGACACAATGTTGATAACGATACCTTTTTGCTACAAGCCTAGCTTTGTATGTTGGTATGTTGCCTTCCATGTATGTCTTCCTTGAAGACTTATGTAGTACCTATAGGCACAATGCCTTCCGGTACATTAACTAGTATCCAAACTTAGTTGGTATACATGGAATCCATTTCAGACAATATGACACTTTGCCATAATAGGGAGTCGATACCTTGTATCACTTCCTCATACGAAGTCAGTTCGTATTCCTCAATAAGATTGACATCTTTATGAGGTGAGATCAGAAACCCATACCCTAGGTTGTTTTCTGACTCTCTCCAACTTATGTGGTTCTTGTGTATTCGAAGATTATTGGTATAGTTTCATCCTTGATGAACTATTTGTGTTCCATTAAGGAATCGGTGCCTGGAACAGTATTACTCCGATTTTCATCGAGTTTTACTTTCCTCCCACTTACCACTGCATATAGGTATTATTCCTCTTAGGAAAATCGCATGGTGAGCAACAATTACATTATTCTCTTATGAGATGTATAAGTACTATACTTTGGTTTCCCTAGGATAACCCATAATTAGACACTTATCTGATTTGGGTTTTAGTTTGGTATCATCCAAACATATGCCTAGCATACCCAAATCTTCAGGAATGAGAAAACCCAGTTTCTTTCCTGTTCATATCTAATATGAAGTCTGTCAAACAGATTTTTATGGAACCTTATTCAAAATAAGTTCTGCACTATTTATGCTTATCCGTTGAAGGAAATGGTAGCTCAGAGCGACTCATGATTAACCTTATCATGTCCAACAAGATTTGGTTTCTCTGTTCGGACACACCGTCAAACTGACATGTTCCGGGAGGAGTCCTCAATGAAAGAATACTATACTCTTTCAAGTATTTGAGAAAATTATTGCTTAAGTATTTTCATCATGGTCTAACCGTGATGGTTTAATACTTTAGCCATCTGTTTGTTTATTTCGTGTCGAAACTCTAAAAGTTTCCGATTTGTGTTTCAAAAGAAACACATAACCATAATGTGATGCCACATCCGTAAAGGTCACGAAACATTCATATCCACCTCTAGCCTAGCTAGATATGGGCCCACTTACGTCACTATGAACGAGGGCTAACAGATCGGTGGCACTTGCACTTTTACCAAGTAAAATGTGTTTTTAGGCACTTTGCTTAATAAACTAGATTCGTAGACATTATTTGAATAGAATCAAATTTTTCCTAGTACCCACTCTTCGAAAGTGTGGATATACGAGTCTTGTTAATTGTGTCCCAGACAACAATGCCACTCATAAGTCTCAACTGATTTACTCGGTTTGAGCTATTTGTTTGTCATGTTTTACGTTTGAGATTCATTTATATTCAAAATATAAATGCTGTTATTCACATCTAATGTGTTTATCTCAATATCATCTTTATAAAATAAAACACTTTATTGTTATAGAATATAAAGGTATACCCGCAACGGGTTAAACCCTGATATAGAGATAATGTTTCTAGTCAAACTAGTCACATTGTAAAAGTTTCCTAATTTAAGTACACACCCGAAGGGTAGTTCCTAAACTTAGGTATCTACGGTTGAAACAGCGACTTTCGTCCCGTTTCCAATTCGCAGATTAATCTCATCTGAAGTCAGTATCCTGCTCTCAGCAGATTCTGCACATCAGCATATATTTATGTACCACTTCCAGTATCTAAAATCCAATTTTAATACTAGTAGTGAACATGTTTATGATAAACATATTTGAATCCGGAGCCTTACACCATCTTTAATTCCTTCATGTCTACCTTGTCCATACGGCAGTCACGCTTCCGTGTCCCCGTTTGCCACAATTTAGGCAGACATTTTGGGATATGTCATTTGTCTTCCTAGAAGATTATAATGATTTTTCCTTTGCCCTTTTTCCACACTCCAGAAGCTTTTGGCTAAGCCTTGGCCTTCTAGAATATCGAAGTAATATGTGCCTTGCACTTCTTGCCTTATTGTAAACTTTGGCTTTGTCTCATTGAGTATAGCCATTAACTCTCCAAGAGTTTACTATTGCAATTTGTACTTCTAAGATCTAAGGATAGATCTATGAAGATCCTTCAATTTCAATATCATACTATAAGGATCTAATCCTTAGTTCTGATTAAGAAATTAAGGAGTCTTTTGGCAAGCTTAATGGATTAAGCACTAAAGTTATCATCACATGAATATTCCAAATATCATGTTCTACTATTTGCTTAACTCCGGGCTTAGGCCTAAGATGTTTATTTTATCAAATAAAGTAACTTCTTAGTTTTCAGGACAATCCTGAATCATTATTCCCAAATTGAAAATTAAAGTCGTTTAAATACATTTTCACCCAGGATTATGTTTTAAACACTAATCTTTCAATTATCTTGATTCCAATAGTCCAACTATCGAATCAACGATTTCAGGTACTATTTAAAATAATGATTACTATAGTCCAACTATATAATCAACTATTATTTAATAGGTTAAATTCAATTATATTGATTACTATAATCCAATTATAAAATCAACTATTAATTGAAATAGTTTGAATACAATCCAACTATTTATTAAAACAACATTAAATATTAGTCCAACTAATATATTAATTTTACGACGAAAATTTGAATGAGCGCGTATGGCAAGTAACTAAACGAATATTGCAAATTTAATACTTGCCTCCCACTATTTTTCGGCGAGCCTCTAACCCTCTGTTGAGTACTCGGGAAACCTTGTTTCCTAGGGGGCTAGGATCCCGTTAAATAACACATAATCTTGACTTTGGCCAACAAATTGTATGATAATTAACTAGGTAGATCTCTAAGATCAATTGGATCCCATCCAATTCCTAGATCCAGTAGGTGGACATCCAAGTCCGAAACATATATCTTATATATGGCAATATATTGCCTAACCTTTTTCCTCTGAATCAACTAAGCCTTGGCTTTGGCACAACAAACTTAGTGATCCCAGTTAAGCGAAACCCATTGACCTTGGAAAGCTTCGTAATCAATGTCGATGGACAAGAAGTGATCTTGACTTTGGCCAACAAATCACAACTTGGACAAGACACCAATATGGAACAAAGCCTTCATGATTCAAACACATCCGCGACGGACAAAGGCCTTGACTTTGGCCAACAAACCAATGCCAGTCTTGGATCTTGAGTAAGAATCACTCAATGGAAGGAAAAACGCTTAATATGATGTTGAGGGTTTTTCGAATGTAATTGGCAACCAATTAATTATCTTTGTTAAGGTCTCATCATCATACACCCTTAAACATGCATTCTAAACATATAATAAGGCGCGTAAGTAAATAATAATAATGATATGCAGATTGATACTTAACACATTGTTCCTAGAACAAATCTCTCCCTTTCCTCTCTCCTGCTAGCACAAGTACTACTTCTACCCGATTACATAACACTTCTAAAGAAACCTCATTTACATTGAGGGGAATAGGTGAGAAGAGAAATACAAAGAGTAAGGAGGTAATAGGCTGGACGCGCAGGTCCAATTAATAAATTCTAATTATTACAACAATTTCCAAAATTGCCCTCATCCATCTAATATCCACCCGATATACATTATTCATACATCGCAACCATGTATTCACACAAGCATGTTATCAATCAATCTAATCCAATTAATTAATCTGAATATTAATGACCATCCAATGTTCAAACAACGATTTGATTTTGCGCGAGTCAAACTCGTTTTGTGAATAAGTACTCAAAGTACGAATTCTTGAATTAAATTAAACTACAATATTAAATCCAATTTAATTTGCATTTAATACTAATTTATTTATTTAATTCCAAATTAAATATTACACTTTATTAATGAACCTTTTGCGACTTAGATTCCAAATCTAATCTTTACGGGTCTCAAAGCCCGATTAACATCCAATGTCAATTTAATTTAAAGTCCTATTTCAATTAATTTCTAAAGGCATGGACTTTTGGTCAATATGGGTCAAACCCAAATACCAAAGCCCATTTAAGGAATCACCCTTATTTGTCAAGAAACAAATTTAGGCCCATTAGGCCCAATTACTATTAAAGGTCCATTAAGTCATAATTGGACTTTATGGAAATGGTTTTGGGCCTAATTGGATCCAACCAATTTAGCCTAAACCAATCTTGGTACAACCAAGCCCATTAAGCCCAATTACAACTTTACAAGCCCAATTTCCTAAATAGGCCCAATTAATTAAATTACCAAATTCCAAATTTCATAACTTAATTAACCTAAAGTGTATGCCATAATTAATTACCCAAATTAACATTTCCAAAATACTATTTCACTCAATTAATTATGCTCATTATCATCAACATATGTCCAACACATTTGAATCAAAAAATCAATCATCTTCATGCTTATCAAGTCTCGGTTTTTTAGGGTTCATATGTCCAATTATAAATCCAATCCAATTGAATCTTAAATCAACATTACCCAATTGTTTCAAGTCATCCAATGATCAAAGAAACAAAAAATACCAAGACATTAGGGCAACATGTAGTTTCGGCCAAGCCTAACTATTGGGCAAAAATTGATCCAATCAACTTTTCATGAAATTGATCCAATACAACTTCAATACAACATCATTCAAGCATACTCAATCAATTAATTTTATCAAATCATGCTCAAATTCAATTTACCCAATTTTTAACCCTAATTCAAGTTTCATGCTCAAAATGGCTCTGATACCATTGTTGGATTTCTCTAAGTTCCCGAGGATCCATTCAAGCAATGATTGAACTATATTCTCAAAACTCTGAACCTTCTACTTGGGTGCTTGACACCTGTTGTGGGACTCACTTGTGTAATAATGTGCAGGGCCTGAGAAATAGTAGGAGACTATGTTATGGGGAGGTTGACTTACGCATGGGTAATGGAGCAAAACTGGCTGCATTGTGCGTGGGGACTTATTCATTAGTTTTACCGAATGGTTTAGTTTTAGACTTAGAAGATTATGTTTATGTACCTTCTCTAGTAAAGAACATCATTTCAATTTCTTCTTTATGTAATAAAGGCTTTTCATGCCTAATAAGTTGTGATGAATGTTCTATTTATTTCAATGAAATAAAATATGGAGATGGTATTTTGAATAATGGTATCTATGTCTTACAAACTAACAAAGAATGTTCAACCTCTAATATATACAACGTTAACTCGAATAATCTCAATGAATCACTTCTATGGCACAGTCGCTTAGGTCAAATCAATGAAATAAGATTAACTAAGCTACATAAGGATGGGTATTTCAGACCTTTCAAATATGAACCTTATGGAACTTGTGAGTCTTGTTTACTTGGTAAAATGACCAGATTACCCTTCAAAGGTAAATGACAGTGTGCAGTAGAGACATTAGAACTCATACACTCTGATGTATGCGGACCAATGTCAATCACTGCTAGAGGTGGATTCTCTTACTTTATTAACTTTATCAATGATCACTTGCGATATGGGTATGTGTACCTTATGCGGTACAAATCTGAAGCCTTTGAGAAATTCAAAGACTTCAAAGCTGAAGTAGAAAACCAGCTTAATAAAAGTATTAAGTCACTAAGGTCTGACCGAGGTGGTGAATACTTAAGTGACGCATTTCAAGATTACTTTAGAGAAAATGGCATTGTTTCCCAGTGGACTCCTCCGGGAACTCCACAGCATAATGAGGTCTCCGAAAGGAGAAATCAGACATTATTAGATATGGTCCGATCAATGATGCTAGGCACGGATCTACCACTTTCATTTTGGGGTCTTTCTTTAGAAACTGCAACACTACTACTAAACCAAGTTCCTTCCAAGACTGTTAGTCAAACACCATATGAGTTATAGTCTAGGAAACATCCTAGTCTTAGTTATCTAAGAGTTTGGGGATGTGACGCATATGTTAAGCTCATACAAACAAACAAATTGGATGATAGGGCAGTTAAATGTAAGTTTGTAGGATATGCCTTGAACTCAAGAGCATACGTGTTCTACGTCCCAAATGAACAAAGAACATTTGTCTCACGAAATGCTAAATTTCTAGAGAATGAATTCCTTCTCAAGAAATATAGTGAGAGTAGACTTGACCTCAATGAGGTACGAGAAGAACAAACTAACATAGAACTAAACCCCAGGCCCCTCAAAAGGACAGCGATGGAACAACCACAAGGTTATGAACTTAGAAGGGCTGGTAGGGAAAGATATGAGCCTGAAAGATATGGTTTCCATATTGATAAGGAATATGATTAGGTCATTGATAATGACGATCCCACCAGTTATGATGAAGTAATGCGTGACATTGATTCAGTCAAGTGGCTTGAGGCCATGAAATCCGAAATAGACTATATGTATTAGAATCAAGTCTGAGACTTGGTGGATGCACCTGAAGGGATAAAACGCATAGGCTGCAAGTGGATTTACAAGCGTAAAATTGATGCAGAAGGCAACATCCAAACCTATAAGGCTAGGTTGGTGGCGAAAGGTTATAGACAAATCCAAGGAATTGACTATGACAAAAACTTTTTGCCTGTTGCAATGATAAAGTCCATTCGGATTTTACTGGCACTAGTTGTACACTTTGATTATGAGATTTGGCAGATGGATGTCAAAACAACTTTCCTTAATAGGAACCTCGTAGAGGAAGTCTATATGACACAACCTGAGGGGTTTGCATCTAAGGATGATCATAATAAAGTATGCAAGCTTAAACGATCCATTTATGGACTCAAGCATTCCTCCAGAAGTTGGAATATACGATTTGATGAGACAATCAAAGAATTTGACTTCATCAAAAATGTAGACGAGCCTTGTGTTTATAGGAAAAGTAGTGGGAGTGCTGTTATATTTCTTGTATTATATGTCGATGACATATTATTCATTGGGAATGATATTCTCATGATGCAAGCCACCAAGCAATGGTTATCTCAGAATTGCTCCATGAAAGATTTGGGAGACGCAGCCTACATCCTTGGCATTAAGATCTACCATAATAGATCTAAGAGATTGTTAGGACTTTTTCAATCTACGTACATAGATAAAGTTTTGAAAAGATTCAAAATGGAAGATTCCAAAAGCGGTAATTTACCTACTTGTAATGGAATCAAATTATCTAAGGAGCAATGTCCATATACTCCTTCAGATAGATAACGTATGAGTAGGATCCCTTATACTTCAGCAATAGGATCGATTATGTACGCCATGCTATGTACAAGACCTTATGTCTCTTATGCTCTTAGCATAACGAGCAGGTTTCAGGCAAATCCTAGTGAGCAACACTGGGCAGCTGTCAAAACAATCCTCAAGTATTTGAGAAGAACTAAGGATGTGTTCTTGACATACGGAGATTGTTCTGAGATGAAAGTCATTGGTTATTGTGATGCGAGCTTTTAGACCGATAGGGATGACAACAGATCGCAAACAGGATATCTGTTTACTATGAATGGCGGAGCTGTCGGTTGGAAAATCTCAAAGAGTCAACTACAGTGGACTCCACCACTGAAACCGAGTATATTGCAGCATCTGAGGCAGCTAAAGAAGCATTATGGATAAAGAAGTTCATCACAGAGCTGGAAGTTCTTCCCGCGATAAAGAATGGCGTCACGATGTACTGTGACAACACGGGCACCATTGCTCAATCAAAGGAACCAAGGTCCCACCAGAAATCCAAGCATGTACTAAGGCGATTTCATCTCATCAGGGAGATTGTTGAGGGAAAATAAGTTATTATAGAGAAAATACCCACAGAAGATAATCTTGCAGATTCTCTGACTTAAGGGCTGACTCAACAAAAGCATGATAGGCTCACCTGAGAGTATGTTGTCCAGATTCATACTAGTTGGCTATAGTGCAAGTGGGAGATTGTAAGGGATATGCCCTATACCCAACTTATGGATGGGCTATATGTATATGTATTTGTAATATTTTTCATTAATTAATAAAATGGCAATCTTTATTATACGTGTCTTACATAAATTATATGAATCATCAAACATTGTAATAAAGCCCTTAGAGTAATAAGATGATGGCTTCCATGCCTTAAGAGAATCATTACTCTCAAACGTTCATAGTCATAGTTTTGTGAATAATCTGGGCGTTCACAAAGCGGAGAGACTAGCATGATGATATGATCCGCCCTTAAGTGGGGTAGCCGATCTCATAGGCTACTAGCAAAGATCCGTCCTCTTGGTGTATCACATGGATTTATGAGTTGCTCGTGTCCATCGAACTGACCGCCGAAAGTTTTCATATGGAGTGTTTATCCCATGTGTTTGTGAGAACTTTCATGTATCGATTGTATGACTAGTCCTTAGACTTGAGGTCTTTACAATCTTATTGTGGATCAAATAACTTTGACATTCTCCTTCCCCAGTTCAAAAGATCCGGTCATAAGGGTATGATTGGGTCATTTGTTGAAACACATGAAGTTTGTAAAGATACAACAGAGAATCGCCACTCTCTCAGATAATATTTTCTTATAAGAGTAGTATTCCAGTTCGCGGGTTGATATGTGTGATTAGTGCTTGAGACTGTGGCCGCAGCGGAAGAATCATGTGAGATTCTTGGGTTAGCACGATTCATGACACTATCAGCATCATACCTTTGACCATTTGGGTAGACACTTTCCGTACCCTAGGTCAAAAGGTGGGGATATAGTGAGGCGAAGGACTGTATCATATGTAAATCGCATACATAATGGGTATATATCTTTCCTTCTCATTTTGGGGCATTGGCATGTTGCTAGATGTCAAACTTGGTCATTGAAATTGAACGATCATCTAATTAGAGGATAATTTATGTTCAATTAAATTATCACGATTCATTTCATGTCCAACTTGAGGGGAACCCAAAAGGTCATACACAACAAAGTCGAAATCAATGGTTAACAGTGCACAATACAAATTTAACAGCATATATGATTGTTGTAGGAATTATTCATAAATGGTTCAATGTGTTTAATTATTGAACAGATCATTTATGAGGTTCCATAGTGGCTTAGGGATTGGTGAATGATAATAGAGGTACTTTGGGAATTGGAATAAATAAATAAAAAAAGGGCGCAGATGGCGCTTTATTTTTTATTTATTTATTTGTTATTTTTTTTAAATTTCAATTCGGCCCAAACTCTTATTAGGGTTTTATAATCTCATTAAACCACTAAATTAAGATCCAATGGCTAAGATTAAATTAGCATTTATCCCACATCAGATTCTTAATTAATTTTGTTCTCTTTAGAGCTCCTATATAATCCCAAAGAATTCTTTACAAATTTTTACACCAAAACCTTTCATACTTTGGGTTTATATAAGTGAGCAACTCTAAAGTTTAAGAGAAAGCCACTGATTTTGAGGATCCTTAAGTCTAATTAACTAGAGGAATCTCGAGTTAAAAGTTTTGAGGTATTTGCCTAGGCTAGCACCAATGGAAAAATACCCGTGCACTAAAGGCGTAGTCTTGCTGTTGAGTTTTGGCTTTGGTGTGTGCACCTTTGGAGGCCACACAATTGGGTGGCTCTTTGGAACGTGGAAGAGCTTGCTGAGTTCGAGAAAAACTTGTAGATTGGAGGGAGCACTGGAGGAGTCTTCGATTCAAGTAAGTCTTTTTCTTTCTTTATTTTAATTAGAGTTCTTATGATAGTTAGCAGGTTTAGGTTTATGTTCTTTGCATCTTTTATGGGTTTTTATGCTTAGAATATATAGTAACATGCCTAGGCTTGTAGAATAATAAAAACAAATGGGTCTTGGGCAATGGGATAGCGGCATCATAATTTTTAAATTTCCGTTGCGCACTCGCGGCCGCTTCCCAAAAAGTTTGTAGTAATAGAAAGAAACCTATAAATCCGACCGATGCCAGTAGGAATCTGTCTGGGTTTAAACAAATAGTCCAATGAGGTTGGAGACATACAGGAATAAGAAGGGTACAAGTATAAACAATAAAATTAAATGGAATAGTTGTAGCCTATAGCCAGGATAAAGAGAAGAAGTCTAGAAGAAACCCTTAAGAAGGAGTTACCACTAGCCTCAGCTGTTGGACAATTATGACCCATAGCGTCACTATTTGTACAGATCATGATGTTGTTGTACAAATTAACTATGTGACAAAGGAGATTGCACTCTTATCATTTGTGATTAGATCACCTAGATGTATAAATGATAGGAGGTCCCTATGATTTGTTCCTGGACGGAGAATGATATGAGACAGTATCAGTCCACGAAGGATAAATCATTAAATATCCATAGTCAGAGTATTATCGAGATTAGACATCGATAAATACGTAAAAGACTAGTATTACACTTCTGTGCGTTGTGAGGGCACAACGACATAGTTCTCATATATTTGGGTATAGGATACTCATGCAAGTGTAATAGGAGGTTGTGTTTTACCGATGGTACGGAAAACAGCTTCGGTCAGGATAGACCCCCTCGGAATTCCATTGGTAGTATGACTATGTGTCTATGGAAGTCCGAAATCAGGGTAGGTGTATTTGGTCTTAACTTGAGACTTGCACCGCTAATACTTGCGACAATCAATATACTTTGGTTGAGGTCGTCCAGGGCTTTAACAGGTTTTGTGTACGCCAATGCTGGGTATATTGAGAATCGTAGTGTGTTGGGTGTGATGTCAAGACATAAGTGTCACTCCAGTCATATGGGGATGATGGTCACGTAGGATACGGGACTGGTTCTCTTAAATGCTGCAGCTATCGGGATAAAATGACAAGGTCAGGTTTATCCGATAATAGAGACTAGTCACCAAACATCCGACATGTGCTTCATACGGGGCAGACACAATTCCAGCCCCAGGCCTAGCACGTGATCATTCAATACTGGACAGAAATACGCAATACTACGTATATTATGCCTGATATAGATCCTTTATTCCTGTAAGGATGTTTCCGGAGAATTGGGTAGGCATGGCGCTTTGCTAGAAGCCAACCTTGTCTTGTAAATCAGTATAAACGTAGTACGAGGTACTTACGTGTTCGGATAGTCCGACGACCAAATTTACTGCCAACTTATCTGGGGATCTCATGGGTCGCTTCCCAAAGATTCACCGATGACGTACGACTCGCACTATAAATTAATCTGGGATTAATTAGAAGAGAGAGAAAAATAATCTGGGATTAATTACGGAGATATTTTATCTGGGATAAAATATCATTTAAAGAGAGATAACGATTAATTTGGAATTAATCGATAAATTAATATATTTGATATATTAAACGAAATTAGATTTCGACGCGGAATTAAAATTAGATTTTAATTCGGGATAACGAATTAATTTGGAATTAATTCGTTAGCGACGTGAATAGTGATTTCGCTTAGCATAATCATTTAATTACGACGCAACGGAAAATTCGTTAATTTAGAATTAACAAACCCGGGCCCGAGATTATTTGCGAGCGCATTCGCATTTCGAATTCGAGTGCGGCACGCAAGTCAAATCAAGCGTCAAATCGCTAGTCGCATCAAGCGTCAAATCACTTGTCACTTTGAGTGATGTGACTTGACAACTTGTGATTGATGTGATTGAGTGATGTGTGTGGTTGTTGGCTTTAATGGTTTGACTTTTAAAATTCAAATTCATTCCAAATGAATTTGAAATTCAAATTAGTGTATAAGATACACAAATTTCACAAACCAACACATTCTCCTCTCTTCCTCACTTCTCTCTCCTTCACGCCCTTGGGGAAAAATTTGTTCACTGGTTTCCTCCAAAACCGTGAGCAGTGGGAATCACTAGAGTGGGATTTTGTGGCAAAATCACAAGTGCTAGCACACTTACGAGACATGCGAAGGTGATAGGGAAGTCCACCCATGAGCCGGGAATCGTTTGACGAAGCTTGGAGCTCAAAATTTGGAGGTAAAAACCGAAACCAGTGGGTTGTGATCTGCTCACTGCTGAATGCAGTCGAAGGCAGAAAATGGAGTTTCGTTGCTTGCCGCGTCGCTCAACCGATCGATGTGAGTATTCCGTAACTTCTCGATTGTTATTCACACATGATTTCATGCTTATTATTGATCTTGGGACCTTAATAGAAACCAACAATGACATCTAGAGCAAGGTTTGAGCATGAAAAAGTTAAGGGCTTAAAATTTGGGTAAATTTTATTTGAGCATGATTTGAATAAATTGGATGTTTGAGTATGCTTAATACATGTTTAATTTAAGATTGATTGGATCAATTTCATGAAATAATGTTTGGAAGATTTTTCCCCAAATATTTGGGCTTGGCCGAATATGAGTTGCCTTAAAATGTCTTGGAATTTTGATTTGTTGATTCATTGGATGAGTTAGAATCATTCGGGAATGTGATTTAATGTCGATTGTGGAATTAATTGGATTGAATTCGAATCGGACACAAATCCCCTCCCTTGGCCGAGACTTTGAGCATGTAATTATGGGTTTGATTTTAATCAAAATGTGTTGGACATGTGATGATGAAAATGAGCATGATTAGTTGTGTTAATTGATGTTTTAGAAATGTTAATTTGGTAATTAATCATGTAATACACTTTGGTTAATTAAATGTGAAATTGGATTTTTATGTTTAATTAAATTGTGCCTTAAAATTGGATTTGGGCTTTAATGTTGTAAATGGGCTTATTGGGCTTTGTTATACTAAGTTAGGTTTAGGCAAATTGGATTGGATCCAATTTGGCCCAAAACCGCTTCCATAAAGCCCAAATGCGACTTAATGAACCTTTAAAGTTTAATTGGGTCTAATGGGCCAAAATTGATTTCTAGGCTTATGGGGTAACTCCCGGATTGGATTTTGGTTATTCGGTTTGACCCGAGTTGACCAAAAGTCCACGCCTTAAGAAATTAATTAAAAGCCCATTAGACTTTAATTAAATTGACGTTGGACGTTAATCGTGCTTTGAGGCCCGTAACGATTAAATTTGGAATTTAAGTCGTAAAAGTTCATTAATAAAGTGTAGTATTTAATTTGGAATTAAATAGCGAATTAGTATTAAATACAAATTGAATTGGATTTAATTATGTAGTTTAATTTAATTCGAGAATTCGTACTTTGAGTACTTATTCGCAAAATGAGTTTGACTCGAACAAAATCAAATCGTTGTTTGAACATTGGATGATCACTAATTATCAGATTAATTAATTTGATTAGATTGATTGATAACATGCTTGTGTGAATACATGGTTGCGATGCATGAATAATGTATATCAGATGGATATTAGATGGGTGGGACAATTTTAGAAATTGTTTTAATAAATTTGATTTATTAATTGGACCTGCGTGTCCAGCCTTATTACCTCTCATTTCTTTGTATTCTCTTCTCACCTATTCCCCTCAATGTAAATGAGGTTTCTTTAGAAGTGTAGTGTAACGGGTAGAAGGAATATTTGTGCTAGCGAGAGAGAGAAAGTGAGAGATTTGATCTAGGATCAATGTGTAAAGTATCCATCTGCATATCATTATTATTTTTCATATGCGCTTTATTATGTGTTTAGAATGCATGTTTAAGGGTGTATGATGATGAGACCTTAACAAAGATAATAAATTGGTTGCCAATTTGCACTCGAAAAACCCTCGCAAAATATTAAGCGTCTTTCCTTCCATTGAGTGATTCTCACTCAAGATCTGAGACTGGCATTGGTTTGTTGGCCAAAGTCAAGGCATTTGTCCATCGAGGATGTGTTTGAATCAGGAAGGCTTTGTTCCATATTGGTGTCTTGTCCAAGTTGTGGTTTGTTGGCCAAAGTCAAGACCACTTCTTGTCCATCGACATTGATTACGAAGCTTTCCATGGTCAATGGGTCGCACTTAAATGGGATCACTAAGTTTGTTGTGCCAAAGCCAAGGCTTAGTTGATTCAGAGGAAAAAGGTTAGGTAATACATTGGATGTATTGGCATGTATAAGATATATGTTTCAGACTTGGATGTCCCCCTACCGGATCTAGGAATTGGATTGGATCTAATTGATCTTAGAGATCTACCTAGTTAATTATCATACAATTTGTTGGCCAAAGTCAAGACTGTGTGATATTTAACGGGATCCTAGCCCACTAGGAAACACGGTTTCCCGAGTACTCGACAGAGGGTTAGAGGCTCGCCGAAAAATAGTGGGAGGCAAGAATTGAATTTGCAATATTCGTTTAATTACTTGCCATACGCGCTCATTCAAATATCATACGTCAAATAAATTAAATGTTAGTTGGACTAATATTTAAATTGTTGTTTTAATAAATAGTTGGACTATATTCAAACTATTCATTTATAGTTGATTTTATAATTGGATTATAGTAATTAATATAATTGATTTTAATCTATTAAATTATAGTTGATTAAATAGTTAGACTATTGTAATCATTATAATAAATAGTACCGAAATCGTTGATTAAATAATTGGACTATTAAAATCAAGATAAAATTGAAAGATTGACGTTTAATACATAATCCTAAGGAAAATGTATTTAAATGGTTTAATTTTCAAAATTGGGAATACGTTTCAGGATGGTCTTGGAAACTAATAAGTTATTTTATTTGATAAAATAATATTTTAAGCCTAAGCCCGGAGTTAAGCAAATAGTAGAGCATAATCTTTGGAAGATTTATGTGATGATAACTTTAGTGCTTAATCCATTAAGCTTGTCGCAGTAGACTCCTTAATTTCTGAATCAGAACTAAGGATTAGATCCTTAAAGTATGATAATGAAATTGAAGGATCTTCATAAATCTATACTTAGATTTTAGAAGTACTAAAATTGCAATTAATAACTCTTGGAGAGTTAATGACTATTCTCAATGAGACAAAGTCAAAATTTGTAATAGGCAAGTAGCGCAAGGCGCACCTTACTTCGATATTCTAGAAACCCGAGGCTTGGCCAAAGGCTTCTGGAGTATTGAAAAGGGCAAAGGTAAAATCATTATAATCTTCTGGGAAGATAAATGACATATCCCAAAATGTCTGCCTAAATGTGGCAAACGGGATCGCGAAAGTGTGACTGCCGTTTGGACAAAGCAGACATGAAGGAATTGAAGACGAGCAAGACTCAGACTTCAAATATGTTTGTCAACATTATGTTCAATACTAGTATTAAAATTGGATTTTAAATACTTAGTGTGGTACATAAAATATATATGTATTGATGTTCATAATCTGTTTTGAACAGGATACTGACTTCAATAGAGATTGATCTGCGAATCAGAAACGGGACAAAAGTCGCTGTTTTAATCGTAGATACCTAAGTTTAGGAACTACCCTCGGGTTTGTACCTAAATTAGGAAACTGTTATAATGTAACTAGTTTGACTAGAAACATTATCTTTATATCAGTGTATTATCCGTTGCAGATATACCTTTATATTCTAGAACACTAAAGTGTTTTATTATATAAAGATGATATTGAGATAAACACATTAGATGTGAATAACATAATTTATATTTTGAATATAAATAAATCTTGAATATATAATATAAAAAACAAATAGCTCAAACTGATTTGATCAGATGAAACTAATTGTGGCATTGTTGTCTGGGACACAATTAAACAAGACTCGTATATCCACTCTTTCGGAGAGTGGGTACTAGGACACATTTGATTCCAATCAAATAAAGTCTACAAATCTAGTTTATTGAGTAAAGTACCTAAAACACCTTTACTTGGTAAAAGTGTAAATGCCACAGATTTGTTAGCCCTAGTTCATAGTGAAGCAAGTGGGACCATGTCTTGTTGGACAGTTATGACCCATAGCGTCACTATTTGTACAGATCACGGTGTTGTTGTACAAATTAACTATGTGACAAAGGAGATTACACTCTTATCATTTGTGATTAGATCACCTAGATGTATAAATGATTAGAGGTCCCTATGATTTGTTCCTGGACGGAGAATGATATGAGACAGTATCAGTCCACGAAGGATAAATCATTAAATATCCCTAGCCGGAGTATTATCGAGACAGGACATCGATAATGCGGAATAGGCTAGTATTGCACTTGTGCGCGTTGTGAGGGCACAACGGCATAGTTCTCATATATTTAAGTATTGGATACTTATGCAAGTGCGATAGGAGGTTGTGTTTCACCGATGGTACGGGAAACAATTTTCGCTCTGGATAGACCCCTCGGAATCCCATTGGTATTATGACTATGTGTCTATGGGAGTCCGACATCAGGGTAGGTGTATTTGGTCTTAACCTGAGACTTGCACCGCTAATGCTTACGACAATCAATATACTTTAGTTGAGGTCGTCTAGGACTCTAACCGGTTCTGTGTACGCCAATGCTGGGTATATTGAGAATCGTAGAGTATTGGGTGTGATGTCAAGACGGAAGTATCACTTCAGTCATAGTGGAGATGATGATGTCACGCAGGATACGGTATTAGTGCTCTTAAGTGTTGCGAAACCATCGGGATATTATGACTAGGTCATGCATATCCGATTATAGAGACTAGTTTACCAGACATCCGACATGTGCGTTTCGGACGGGGCAGACACTTATCCAAGCCCCAGCCCTAGCACGTGACTATCCGATACTGGGCCGATATACACAATACTTGGTACTACGCTTGATACAGATCTTAAATATTCTTAGATGGATATGTCCGGAGAATTGGGTAGACTTGGTGCTTTGCTAGAAGCCAACTTGTCTTGTAAATCGGTAAAACGTAGTACTTGGTACTCACGTGTTCGGATAGTCCGATGACCGATTTGACTACCAACAATCCGGGGATCTCATGGGTCGCTTCCCAAAGATTCACCGATGACGTATGACTCGCACTTTTATTAATCTGGGATTAATATGATGAGAGAGAAAATTAATCTGGGATTAATTACAGAGATATTTATATGGGATAAAATATCAATTTAAAGAGAGAGAGAATGATTAATTTGGAATTAATCGATTAATTAATATATTTGATATATTAAACGAAATTGGATTTCGACGCGGAATTAAAATTAGATTTTAATTCGGGCGAGCGAATTAATTTAGAATTAATTCGTTAGCGACGTGAATAGTGATTTCGCTAGGCGTAATCATTTAATCACGACGCGATGGAAAATTCGTTAATTGGAATTAGCAAAACCGAGCCCGAGATTATTTACGAGCGCATTCGCATTTCGAATTCGAGCGCGGCTCGTCAATCAAGCGTCAAATCGCTAGTCGCATCTAGCGTCACATCAAGCGTCAAATCACTTGTCACTTTGAGTGATGTGACTTGACAACTTGATTGAGTTGACTTAATGTGATGAGTGATGTGTGTGGTTGGCAATTAAGCCAAATGTGTTTGAAATGAATTGGATTTAATTTCAAGTGTAGTAGATGCATTAAAACAAACAAAAACCGGATACACCACATTCACTCATTTTCCCTCTCTCTTCCTCTTCTTCTTCCTCTCATCACTCACGCCATTTTCTGTTTCAAAAGAGGCAGTGAACTGCCGAATTAACAAGGAAAATGGAGGGAGCAAGTGTGTTTTGTGGAAAAACAAGAGTGCTAGCACACTCCGGGATCATGCCAAGGTGAAGGGAAGTATACCCATGAGCCGGGAAGCCAAATGTTGAAGCTTGGAGCTTCAAATCTTGAAGACAAGGGACGAAATTCACTATTCACAGCAGCCCACTGCCTTGACAAAGTGAGCAGAATTCGAAATTTTGTTGCCCAAATCGTCGCTCAAACCGCTCGATGTAAGTATTCCGCACTTCCATCGTTGTATTCACTTATGATTCATGCTTGAGTTTTGATCTTGGGACCTATAGAAACTCCAACAATGGCATCAAGAGCTTAGGTTAAAAGCATGAAAAAGTTAGGGCTAAAATTTGGGCAACTTGATTTTGAGCATGATAAATTAAATTGGATGGATTTGTATGCTTAATTGTGTTTTGAATTGAAGATTGATTGGGTCAATTTCAAGAAAATTTGATTGGATCATTTTTTCCCCAAATTTCCTCCTTGGCCGAAAATGTGATGCCCTTTAATGTCTTGGGATTTTTGATTTTTTGACAATTGGATATGTTGGAAATCATTCGGGATGATGATTTAACGACGATTACAGAATCAATTGGATTGAATTCGATTCGGACGAAAAATCCCCAAATTGCCAAGTATGTCATAAAGCTTGAAATTGGGGTAAAATTGATTTGAGCATGCGATTATGAAATTGGATGATAAAGTATGCTTGAATGTATTTTAATTGATGATTGGTTGGATCAATTTGATTAAATATTGTTTGGAACAAATTTTCCCTAATTTTGATGTGTTGGCCGAATAGGAGTATGCCCTAAATCTTGGTAATTTTGTTTCGTTGATCATTGGATGACTTGAAACGATTGAGGATGTTGATTTAATGTTAATTGGATTTAATTGGATTGAATTCGGAATTGACATAAAATTAGTCCACATTACCGAGAGTATTAAAGCATGTAATGGGTTTGATTTTAATCTTAATATGTTGGACATATGATGATGATAATGAGCATGATTAGTTAGCCTAATTTGTGTTTTAGAAATGTTAATTATGGTGATTAATCATGATATACACTTTAGGTAATTAAATTGCGAAATTGGATTTGTGTAATTTAATTAATTGGGCTAATTTTGGAATTGAGCTTGAATTGTTGTTATTGGGCTTATTGGGCTTTGTTGTACAAAGTTTGTTTTAGGCAAAATTGGTTGGATCCAATTGGGCCCAAAACCGCATCCATAAAGCCCAAATGCAACATAATGGACCTTTGTAATTTAATTGGGCCTAATGGGCCAAAATTAATTTAAAGGCTTATGGGGTAAATCCCGGATTGGACTTTGGTTGCGGGTTTGACCCGAGTTGACCAAAAGTCCACGCCTTAAGAAATTAATTAAAAGCCCATTGGACTTTAATTAAGTTGACGTTGGACGTTAATCGGGCTTTGAGACCCGTAACGATTAAATTTGGAAATTAAGTCGTAAGGTTCATAAAATAAAGTGTAATATTTAATTTGGAATTATATGGATTAGTATTAAATACATATTAAATGGATTTATTATGTAGTTTAATTTAATTCCGGAATTCGTACTTTAAGTACTTATTCGCAAAAAACGAGTTTGACTCGAACAAAATCAAATCGTTGTTTGAACATTGGATGATCACTAATTATCAAGATTAATTAATTGGATTAGATTGATTGATAACATGCTTGAGTGAATACATGGTTGTGATGCATGAATAATGTATATCGGATGGATATTAGATTGATGGGGGCAATTTTAGAAATTGTTGTAATAAATTTGATTTATTAATTGGACCTGCGTGTCCAGCCTTATCACCTCCTATTCTTTGTATTCTCTTCTCACCTATTCCCCTCAATGTAAATGAGGTTTTCTTTAGAAGTGTAGTGTAACGGGTAGAAGAAATATTTGTGCTAGCGGGAGAGAGAAAGTGAGAGATTTGATCTAGGATCAATGTGTAAAATATCCATCCGCATATCATTATTATTTTATCATATGCGCTTTATTATGTGTTTAGAATGCATGTTTAAGGGTGTATGATGATGATACCTTAACAAAGATAATAAATTGGTTGCCAATTTGCACACGAAAAGCCCTCATCAAATATCATGCGTCTTTTCCTTCCATTGAGTGATTCTCACTCAAGATCCGAGACGGCATTGGGTTGTTGGCCAAAGTCAAGCCCTTTGTTTGTCGAAGATGTGTTTGAATCACGAAGGCTTTGTTACATGTCAGTGTCTTGTCCAAGTTGTGGTTTGTTGGCCAAAGTCAAGACCACTTCTTGTCCATCGACATTGATTACGAAGCTTCCATGGTCAATGGGTCCGCGCTTGACTGGGATCACTAGGTTTGTTGTGCCAAAGCCAAGGCCTAGTTGATTCAGAGGAAAAAGGTTAGGTAATACATTGGATGTATTAGCATATATAAGATATATGTTTAGGATTTGGAAGTCCACCTACTGGATCTAGGAATTGGATTGGATCCAATTGATCTTAGAGATCTACCTAGTTAATTATCATACAATTTGTTGGCGAAAGTCAAGATTGTGTATTATTTAACGGGATCCTAGCCCACTAGGAAACACGGTTTCCCGAGTACTCGACAGAGGGTTGGAGGCTCGCCGAAAAATAGTGGGAGGCAAGAATTGAATTTGCAATACTCGTTCAATTACTTGCCATACGCGCTCATTTAAATTATTTCGTCATTAGATTAAATGTTAGTTGGACTAATATTTAAATTGTTGTTTTATTTAACAGTTGGACTGTATTATAGTTGATTATATATAATTGGATTATATTAATCAATATATTTGAATTAATTAATTTCTGTTTACAGTTGATTTTATAATTGGATTATAGTAATCAATGTAATTGAGGTTAATTAATTTAGATTATATTTGATTATATAGTTGGACTATTATAATCATTATAATAAATAGTACCACAAATCGTTGATTAAATAGTTGGACTATTAGAATCAAGATAGATATGAAAGATTAGTGTTTAAGACATAATCCTGGGTGAAAATGTATTTAAACGACTTTAATTTTCAAATTGGGATAATTTCAGGATGTCTTGGAAAAATAATAAGTTATTTTATTTGATAAAATAAGCCTAAGATCGGAGTTAAGCAAATAAGTGGAACATGATATTTGGAATATTCATGTAATGATAACTTTAGTGCTTAATCCATAATACTTGTCATGTAGACTCCTTAATTTCTTAATCAGAAATAAGGATTAGATCCTTAAAGTATGATATTGAAATTGAAGGATATTCAAAGATTAGATCTTAGAAGTACTTTTAAAATTGCAATAAATAATTCTTGGAGAATTAAAGACTATTCTCAAGGAGATAAAGTCAAAATTTGCAATTAGGCAAGTAGTGCAAGGCACACCTTACTTCAATATGGAAACCCGAGGCTTGGTCAAAGGCACTGGAATATTGAAAATGACAAAGGCAAAATCATTATAGTCTTCTTGGAAATAAATGACATATCCAAAATGTATGCAACAAGAAAATGTCGAAGATTGACATTGTGCAGTGGCAACGGAATCGCGAAGCGTGACTGTCCTTTGACAAAGCAGACATGAAGAATTGAAACGAGCAAGGCTCTGACTTCAATATATGTTTGTCAAAATTATGTTCATTACTAGTATTAAAATTGGATTTTTTAGATACTTGATATGGTACATAATAAATATATATATTGATGTTCAGAATCTGCTATGAGCAGGATTAGAGACTGTTATAATGTAACTAGTTTGACTAGATACATTATCTCTTTATCAGTATTTAACCCACTGCGGGTGAACCTTTATATTTTAGAACACTAAAGTGTTTTATTATATAAGGATGATATTGAGATAAACACATTAGATGTGAATAACAGAATTTATATTTTGAATATAAATAAATCTCAAATATATATAATGACAAACAAATAGCTCAAAATGATTTGATCAGAAGAAACTAATTATGGCATTGTTTTCTGGGACACAATCGAACAAGACTCGTATATCCACACTTTCGAAGAGTGGGTACTCGGACTGTTTTGATTCCAATCAAATAAAGTCTACGAATCTAGTTTATTGGGCAATGTGCCTAAAACACTATTTACTTGGTAAAAGTGTAAAATGCCATCGATCTATTAGCCCTTGTTCATAGTGAAGCAAGTGGGCCCATGTCTAGCTAGGCTAGATGCGGATATGAATATTTCGTGACCTTACGGATGTGGCATCGCGTAATGGTTGTGTGTTTCTTTTGAAGAACACAAATCGGAAACTTTTAGAGTTTCGACACGAAATAGACAAATAGATCGACTATAGTATTATACCGTCACGGTAAGACCGTAATGGAAAATACTTAAGCAATAAGTTTCTTATATACTTGAAAGAGTATAGTATTCTTTCAAATGAGGACTCCTCCCGGAACACGTCAAAGTGACGGTGTGTCCGAACAGAGTAACCGGATTTTGTTGGACATGATTAGGTTAATCATGAGTTGCTCTGAGCTACCATTTCCTTCAACGGATAAGTTTTAACAGTGCAATAATTTATTCAGAATAAGGTTCCATAATAATCTGTTTGACAGATTACATATTAGATATGAACGGGAAAGAAACCGGGTTTCTCATTCCTGACCATTTGGGATGCTAGGCATATGTTTGGATGATACCAAACTAAAACCCAAATTGGATAAGTGTCAATTGTAGGCTATCCTAGGGATACCATAAATATTGTATTTATACATCTCACCATGCAGTTTTCCTGAGAGGAATACAGACATACAGTGGTCAGTGGGAGGATAGTAAAACTCGATGAAAATCGGAGTAATACTATTCAAGGCACCTATTCCTAATGGAACATAAATAGTTCATCAAGGATGAAACTATTCCATTAATCTTCGAGTACACAAGAACTGCGTAGATCGGAGAGAGTCAGAAAACAACGTAGGGTATGGGTTTCTGATCTCACCTAATAAAGATGTTAATCTTTTAAGGTATACCAACTGATTACGTATGAGGTAGTGATACAAGTATATCGACTCCCTATTATGACAAAATGTCATGAGTCGGAAATGGATTCCATGTATATCAACAAGTTTGGATACTAGTTGATGTACCATAAGACATTGTGCCTATTGGTACTTTATAAGTCTTCAAGGAAGACATACATGGAAGGCAACATACCAACGTACTAAGCTAGGCTTGTAAAGAAAAGGTAGAGTTATCAACATTGTGTTGATTCCGACGAAACCTTTTACCTGTTGCCATTGTAAATCCATTTGGATAATGCTTGCTAAAGCTGTGTATTTCATTTATGAAATATGACAGCTTAACGGAAAATCGCTTTCCTGAAAAGGAAACCTTTCGGAGGATGTTTATAACATCCTGTCGGTTTTGTCGTACCATAACAAGCAAACAAGGTTTGCAGGTTATTCGATCCATGTTTGGATTGAAGCAAGCATAGGTTCTAGGAATTATCGTTTTGATGTAATCATAATGGAGTATGATTTAATTCAAAATGAAATGATTCTTGTGTATATAAAAGGGTTAGTGGGAGTGCACTGACATGAATGTCATGTAAAATAATGATAATATGTCATTTCTTGGAAATGATATTCCCATAAAATAATCGGTGAAAGCTTGGCTTTCCTGATAACGACTATAAGTCGTAACAAAGGTACTATACAATAGTATAACGGTACAGTGAGCTGGAAATTTTCCAAGCAAGATACTGTTGCCGAATAAACAACAAATGCGGATTATTGCTGCAGCTGAGGCAGCAATAGAAGCCATTTGGATCGATAATAAATCTAATTTGATTAGATATAGTTCTGTTAGCGGCTGAGCTAGGCGTCAGCACAGGCTAAAGAATTAATGGTCTCATCGACGATCCAGATATATACTTCGATATTCATCTGATTCATTCGGATCATACATCATGGCGATGTGATGATCATGTAAATCACGTCAGACGATAATCATGCAAATCCGCTGACGAAAATATTTTCTCAGCAATTTGAGCAAACCGTACATAGTTCGAGTGTTAGACACTCGAGTGACTGGCTATGTGCCAAGTGGGAGATTGTTGGACAGTTATGACCCATAGCGTCACTATTTGTACAGATCATGGTGTTGTTGTACAAATTAACTATGTGACAATGGATATTGCACTCTTATCATTTGTGATTAGATCACCTAGATGTATAAATGATTAGAGGTCCCTATGATTTGTTCCTGGACGGAGAATGATATGAGACAGTATCAGTCCACGAAGGATTAATCATTAAATATCCCTAGCCGGAGTATTATCGAGACAGGACATCGATAATGCGGAATAGGCTAGTATTGCACTTGTGCGCGTTGTGAGGGCACAACGACATAGTTTCATATATTAAGTATTGGATACTTATGCAAGTGCGATAGGAGGTTGTGTTTCACCGATGGTACGGGAAACAGCTTCGCTCTGGATAGACCCCTCGGAATCCCATTGGTATTATGACTATGTGTCTATGGGAGTCCGACATCAGGGTAGGTGTATTTGGTCTTAACCTGAGACTTGCACCGCTAATGCTTACGACAATCAATATACTTTAGTTGAGGTCGTCTAGGACTCTAACCGGTTCTGTGTACGCCAATGCTGGGTATATTGAGAATCGTAGAGTATTGGGTGTGATGTCAAGACGGAAGTATCTGGGATTAATATGATGAGAGAGAAAATTAATCTGGGATTAATTACAGAGATATTTTATCTGGGATAAAAATAATCAATTTAAAAGAGAGAATGATTAATTTGGAATTAATCGATTATTAATATATTTGATATATTAAACGAAATTGGATTTCGACGCGGAATTAAAATTAGATTTTAATTCGGGCGAGCGAATTAATTTAGAATTAATTCGTTAGCGACGTGAATAGTGATTTCGCTAGGCGTAATCATTTAATCACGACGCGATGGAAAATTCGTTAATTTGGAATTAGCGAAACCGAGCCTGAGATTATTTACGAGCGCGGCTCGTCAAATCAAGCGTCAAATCGCTAGTCGCATCTAGCGTCACATCAAGCGTCAAATCACTTGTCACTTTGAGTGATGTGACTTGACAACTTGATTGAGTTGACTTGATGTGATGAGTGATGTGTGTGGTTGGCAATTAAAGCCAAATGTGTTTGAAATGAATTGGATTTAATTTCAAGTGTATTAGATGCATTAAAACAACACAAAAACCGGATACACCACATTCACTCATTTTCCTTCCTCTCTCTCCTCTTCTTCTTCCTCTCATCACTCACGCCATTTTCTGTTTCAAAAGAGGCAGTGAACTGCCGAATTTAACAAAGGAAAATGGAGGGAAGCAAGTGTGTTTTGTGGCAAAACAAGAGTGCTAGCACACTCCGGGATCATGCCAATGTGATAAGGGAAGTATACCTATGAGCCGGGAAGCCAAATGTTGAAGCTTGGAGCTTCAAATCTTGAAGACAAGGGACGAAATTCACTATTCACAGCAGCCCACTGCCTTGACAAAGTGAGCAGAATTCGAATTTTTGTTGCCCAAATCGTCGCTCAACCGTTCGATGTAAGTATTCCGCACTTCCGTCGTTGTATTCACTTATGATTCATGCTTGAGTTTTGATCTTGGGACCTATAGAAACTCCAACATGTCTAGCTAGGCTAGAAGTGGATATGAATATTTCGTGACCTATACGGATGTGGCATCGCGTTATGGTTATGTGTTTATTTTGAAACACGAATCAGAAACTTTTAAAGTTTCGACACGAAATAGACAAACAGATCGGCTATAGTATTATACCGTCACGGTAAGACCGTTATGGAAAATACTTAAGCAATAAGTTTCTAATATACTTGAAAGAGTAAAGTATTCTTTCAATGAGGACTCCTCCCGAAACACGTCAAAGTGACGGTGTATCCGAACCAGAGAAACCGAATTTTGTTGGACATGATAAGGTTAATTATGAGTCGCTCTGAGCTACCATTTCCTTCAACGGATAAGTTTTAAACAATGCAGAACTTATTTAGAATAAGGTTCCATAAAATCTGTTTGACAGATATCATATTAGATATGAACGGGAAAAAAACTGGGTTTCTCATTCCTGATAATTTGGGTATGCTTGGCATATGTTTGGATGATACCAAACTAAAACCCAAATTGGATAAGTGCCAAATTGTAGGTTATCCTAGGGATACCAAAGTATAATACTTATACATCTCACCAGAGAACAATTAGATTGTTGCTCACCATGCGGTTTTCCTAAGAGGAATACTGATATGCAGTGGTAAGTGGGAGCATAGTAAAACTCGATAAAAATCGGAGTAATACTATTTCAGGCACCGAGTCCTAATGGAACACAAATAGTTCATCAAGGATGAAAATATATCATTAATCTTTGTATACACAAGAACCGCGTATGTCGGAGAGAGTCAAAAAACAACCTGGGGTATGGGTTTCTGATCTCACCTCATAAAGATGTCTATCTTTTGAGGTATACCAACTGACTACGTATGAGGAAATGATACAAGGTATCGACTCCCTATTATGGCAAAGTGCCATATAATCCAAAATGGATCCATGTATATCAACTATGTTTGGACACTAGTTGATGTACCGCAAGGCATTGTGCCTATTGGTACTTATAAGTCTTCAAGGAAGACATACATGGAAGGCAACATACCAACGTATAAAGCTAGGCTTTTAGCGGAAAGGTATCGTTATCAACATTGTGTTGATTACGATTCAACCTTTTACTTGTTGCCACGGTAAATCCATTTGGATAATGCTTGCTAATGATGCATGTTTCATTTACGAAATGTGTCAGCTATACGGGAAAATCGCTTTCCTGAAAAGGAAACCTTTTGGAGGATGTTTAAAATATCCTGTCGGTTTTGTCGTACCATAACAAGTAAACAAGGTTTGCATGTTATTCGATCTATGTTTGGATTGAAGCAAGCATTGAGTTCTTGGAATTGTCATTTTGATGTAATCATAATGGTTTATGATTTAATTCAAAACGTAAATGATTCTTGTGTATATAAGAGGGTTAGTGGGAGCGCACTGACAGTGGCTGTCCTATAAATAATGATAATATGTCATTTCTTGGAAATGATATTCCCATAAAAACAATCGGTGAAAGCTTGGCTTTCGAGAAAACTCTCCGAGAAATCGTACATTGAAAAATGTACGCGACCTGGTGTCTCATATGCTTTGAGCATATGGATTCACAAACAGGCCAATCCATGTGATAGTCACTGGATTGATGTTAAGAACATCCGTTAGTATCTTAGAGATCTAAGGATGCTGTCTTAATCTATGGAGAAGGAGAACTTGAAGTGACTGGGATCACTGTAGCAAGTTTCCTAAACCGATAAAGACGACTGTAAATCGCAAAAGGTACTATAAAGTTTGAATAACGGAACGGTGAGTGTAGACAACAGAACCTGGGCGACGCTGTTCTAGGCTCGCGGCCTAGTTGGGAAGTACGAAATAACATGGAGTCGCCACCCGGTGTGAACCGGGACAAAGATTTAAGGCCGCACTCACCCCTCGCAATGGAAGACCTCAAACCGTTGGGTTCGGAATGGTCCCTTACTTATGTCACTTGTGATGATATAATTTGTGCAATTAATCAACTGAGTCTACTCAATAATCATGCTCAAGGGTACTTAGATCTAACATGCTTTCATCTAACTAACTCCTAATCTAAGTTTGCATGCTTGAAAATAAATCTTTAAACAACAAACACGCAATGCAACACAACGAGCATATTGAACCATTAAACCGAAATAAACGAATAACTAATTAAACATTAACATAAACTAAACAAAACATCATGCATAAGGAATAAAGAAACAACGTACCTAAATAACATAATCATGCTTTGAAAGTTAAATAATGAACTAAACTAAATCATGCTTTAAATAATAAATAAATAACCTACGAACTATAACATGCTCAAATACAAATTTGGATGAGACGAGATATGTATATCTTAAGTGGTACGTGGCGTTGTATCCCGAGTGCAGACCGCACTACCGTCCATTCAGAATTGGCTACGGAATTTATGTCCGGGTTTCCATCCAATATACCACAAAAGGGAACACATATCCCGCTCATCCAACAATCACATCATGCTTCAAACGACTCTCATGCAATAATATTTTAAAATAAATAAAATAAAAACGAAAGAAGATAAGTGAAAAGGTGCCCTCAGGTCTAACCTCTTTTTTCGTCTCAGGAAAGGGCGTTACACGTCCGTTGGAAGGGTGAATGATCCTCTACTCTTTTAGTTCACCAACTCAACGTCTTTCCTCGCTGTTTTTTTGTTCGGGCTGCTGTTTTTACTCCGTTTCGCTACTGTTTTGTTGCTGTTTTTAGGCTAATGTTTTTGGTTGTTTAAGGGACTGTTTTGGGCGTTTTTTAAGGGCTAAAGGGCTGCTGGTTTTGATGATTTTTCAAGGGAATTCTGGACAGTTTTCACGGCAGTTTAAAGGGGTAGTTTATGGCAGTTTGTTTTGTGAATTAAGGGACTGTTTGGGGCAATATTCAGGATGGCTTCATGGCAGCTTGGTGCGTGTGGGGCTGAAGCGTGGAGCTAGGGTTTGTGGCTTCTGTTTGCTCTGGCAGTGAGGGTTTTGTGGCCTGTTTTCTCGGCTATTAAGGGGAGTTTAGGCGTGAATTTTGTGGAAGCTATGTGGCAGTGTTTGAAGGAAAAGGTGGCGTGGAGGCTAGGTGTCTTTGTTGTTGGGGATCAATTAAATAAGTGAAGGCTATGTGGCAGTGAAGGGGCAGGACGTGCTGAGTGCTAGGGGTGTGTGGCTAGCTGTGGACGTGTTTGTGTTGAGGCAGTGAAGTGACGAGTGGAGGCTGGGGGCTTACGTGCGTGAGGGCTTGAAAGGCTTATGGGCAAGGTGGCAGGTTATTGTTTTGTGATTTTTCGTCAGCGAGGAGAGAGCAAAAGCAGGTTTAGGGTTATTTATTTCGTGTGTCTTTTTTTTGTGAATCTGCCAGCCAGCCAGGGTTATGTGTTGGTGAGGGGTTCTTTTTATAGGCAAAGGGATGAGTTTTCCTTGTTGGGGAAGGAATCAAATTTGTGTATTAATTAAGAGATATTTTTAATTTAGTATCTGATAGGGAGAATCTTTTAATTAAGGGAAGTGATTTGATTTATTCTTTTTAGTTAAGGATATGATTTATTTAAATTGGTAGGTGATTTAATTAAATTAGGAATGTGATTTATGTATTTTAGGAAAGGGATTTAATTTAATTTAGGAAGGTGATTTAATTTGTGAAATGTGTTTTAATTTAATTTAAATGTTTTAATTATTTAATTTGGATGTGATTTAATGGGTTTGGTGTGTTTTAAAAACAGAGGTCCAACAAGCGAACCCGAAGCGAAACAAGCGAGTTAAATCTGACAAAATGCTAATTTCCAACTTTACCCTCCCAACGTCCCTTTCCCGCGGCTTTCACAACTAAAGAGGTAGTGTCTCCATACGAGACTCATCATCGGGCTGATATGCAAAAATGCAATGCCTACAGTGAGCTGGAAATCTTCCAAGCAAGATACTGTTACCGAATAAACAACAAATGCGGGTTATTGCTGCAGCTGAGGCAGCAATAAAAGCCTTCTGGGTCAATAATAATCTAATTAGATTAGATATAGTTCTATTAGCAGCTGAGCTAGGCGTCAGCACAGGCTAAAGAATTAATGGTCTCATCAACGATCCATATACATACTTCGACGATTCATCTGATTCGTTCGGATCATACATCGTGGCGATATGATGATCGTATAAATCCCATCAGACGATAATCATGCAAATCCACTGACGAAAACTTTTCTCAGCAGTTTGAGCCAACTGTATATAGTTCGGGTGTTAGACACTCGAGTGACTGGCTATAGGCCAAGTGGGAGATTGTTGGACAATTATGACCCATAGCGTCACTATTTGTACAGATCATGATGTTGTTGTACAAATTAACATGTGACAAAGGAGATTGCACTCTTATCATTTGTGATTAGATCACCTAGATGTATAAATGATAGAAGGTCCCTATGATTTGTTCCTGGACGGAGAATGATATGAGACAGTATCAGTCCACGAAGGATAAATCATTAAATATCCCTAGTCAGAGTATTATCGAGATTAGACATCGATAAATACGTAAAAGACTAGTATTACACTTGTGTGCATTGTGAGGGCACAACGGCATAGTTCTCATATATTTGGGTATAGGATACTCATGCAAGTGTAATAGGAGGTTGTGTTTTACCGATGGTACGGGAAACAGCTTCACTCTAGATAGACCCCATCGGAATTCCATTGGTAGTATGACTATGTGTCTATGGAAGTCCGAAATCAGGGTAGGTGTATTTGGTCTTAACCTGAGACTTGCACCGCTAATACTTGCGACAATCAATATACTTTGGTTGAGGTCGTCCTGGGCTTTAACAAGTTCTGTGTACGCCAATGCTGGGTATATTGAGAATCGTAGTGTGTTGGGTGTGATGTCAAGACGGAAGTGTCACTCCAGTCATATGAAGATGATGGTCAAGTAGGATACAGGTCTGGTTCTCTTAAATGCTGCAGCTATCGGGATAAAATGACAAGGTCAGGTTTATCCGATTATAGAGACTAGTCACCAGACATCCGACATGTGCTTCGTACGGGGCAGACACAATTCCAGCCCCAGGCCTAGCACGTGATCATTCGATACTGGATAGAAATACGCAATACTACGTATACTACGCCTGATATAGATCCTTTATTCCTGTAAGGATGTTTCCGGAGAATTGGGTAGGCATGGCGCTTTGCTAGAAGCCAACATTGTCTTGTAAATCGGTATAAACGTAGTACGAGGTACTTACGTGTTCGGATAGTCCGACGACCGAATTTACTACCAATATATCTGGGGATCTCATGGGTCGCTTCCCAAAGATTCACCGATGACGTATGACTCGCACTCTAAATTAATCTGGGATTAATTAGAAGAGAAGGAAAATTAATCTGGGACTAATTACAGAGATATTTTATGTGGGATAAAATATCATTTAAAGAGAGATAAAGATTAATTTGGAATTAATCGATAAATTAATACATTTGATATATTAAACGAAATTAGATTTCGACGCGGAATTAAAATTATATTTTAATTCAGGCGAACGAATTAATTTAGAATTAATTCGTTAGCGACGTGAATAATGATTTCGCTTAGCATAATCATTTAATTACGACGCAACGGAAAATTCATTAATTTAGAATTAACGAACCCAGGCCCGAGATTATTTGCGAGCGCATTCGCATTTCGAATTCGAGTGCGGCACGCAAGTCAAATCAAGCGTCAAATCGCTAGTTGCATCAAGCGTCAAATCACTTATCACTTTGAGTGATGTGACTTGACAACTTGTGATTGATGTGATTGAGTGATGTGTGTGGTTGTTGGCTTTAATGGTTTGACTTTTAAAAGCAAAATTCATTCCAAATGAATTTGAAATTCAAATTAGTGTATAAGATACACAAATTTCACAAACCAACACACTCTCCTCTCTTCCTCACTTCTCTCTCCTTCACGCCCTTGGGGAAAAATTTGTTCACTGGTTTCCTCCAGAACCGTGAGCAGTGGGAAGCACTAGAGTGGGATTTTGTGGCAAAAACACAAGTGCTAGCACACTTACGAGACATGCGAAGGTGATAGGGAAGTCCACCCATGAGCCGGGAATCGTTTGACGAAGCTTGGAGCTCAAAATTTGGAGTCAAAAACCGAAACCAGTGGGCTGTGATCTGCTCACTGCCGAATGCAGTCCAAGGCAGAAAATGGAGTTTTGTTGCTTGCCGCGTCACTCACTCGATCGATGTGAGTATTCTGCAACTTCTCGATTGTTATTCACACATGATTTCATGCTTATTATTGATCTTGGGACCTTAATAGAAACCAACATTAGAATCACGACCTAGAGCCAATAGATCAGATATTTAAATAATAAAAAAGAATGCGGGAAGTGACAAGAAATTTCAGTACATTCAGACACATAGATAACGTAACGCGAAGACAGTAGCGTAAATGGAAACCTCAACACAGTTAATAAAAGTTATGGAGCCCTCAGTCATGGAGTGGTCGATACAGATCCTAACAGAACGTATGATAAATCTTCTTTTCAGTAGCCCTACTCTAGTAAGTATATAGAAACTTGAGCTTAAGTAAATAACAAAAATGCGTATTCACATATCTCTATGGAATGCATGTACTCACCACTCAACTGAGAGCACCGTAAAGAGAAGAACCAGTAAAGAAGAGTACTTGATAGAATAGACGGATCACATGACGACTAGATGGCCGAACCAATATATTCAAGGGAATATAGATAAAAATCATGAGATGGCAATATTCTATATGAGATAGAATAGTTGTAAGTCACAGTAAGTCAAGCCAAATCTAGAAGTCATCATAGAACTAGAAGCCCTTACGGGAGTAAAGGCTCAAAAAAGTGAAAGAACCATAGAGAGCGGTTCTCAGGAATATAGTATATGACTTATAAAGAGACTCATTTTACTGGGATGGAAGAACTAGTAGGAGAATATCACCTGAACCAAAAGTTTTAGTAGAAATGCCCTAAGCGATCGAAGTTGATGGAGTTCCCAAGGGAGTAAAGAAAAAAGAAGTTCAAGGAACTGAGATAATGAGGAAGTCTAAGTAACAAGGTAAACTTTGTAAGAAGGAATAACAAATGGAGTATAGTAGGACTTTGAGAGAGAGTTACCCTTAAGAAGGTTCTCAGTAAAAGGTAGTAAAATCAATAAACGGAAAATAATCAGGAGTATAGTTGAAGGAAATAATTCAGATAAGTACCTAGCAAAAGTATCTTAGTGTAGGAGCCAACACCAATTAAGACGGGAGTCCTAGGCTTATAGATGAGCATCACGTGCAAATACAGCATGGGTAACTAGTGCGATCACCATAACCGGAAAGGCTTTAGGACCAAAACCCCACCCTCCCAACCCTCGTTAGACAACAACAACAAAGATGGACCTCGATGATTGCCTCAAGATACTCCCAGAAACAAATTAATGCGTAGTGGAAGAAGGCCGAAACATAAAACCTTTAAACTCAGTACAAGAGCAAAATATATGAGGAAGATAACTTTAAGTAAAATATTTAAGAAAGAAGTTTTCTAGATGAAGCGATGAAGAGATAAAATAGTAGTCAAGTAACGACTAGAATACAAAAGAACCAGCATTAGACATAACTAGGGATATGTAAAAGAAGATATCCTTCGGTTAAGGAGACAGAGACATAGACGACAAAGGTTCCAGGCATAAATTAGAGTAGGAAAGAAGACGTATATGACAACAAGAAAAATGTTTGGAGGTGGAAATATCGAGATAAGACGAAAATAAAAAAGACACTAGATAAAAAATGACAGTGGTGCATAAGTGCTAAGATAGACTTTTAATTGTTAAGTTCAATAATACTACAGAATAACATCTTTCTAAGCGTCGAAATCAGTTTGGAATTCTATCAGATAGGAAACGGAAGGAAGGTAGCAAGTATAACTCATAAGTTCTCATGCAATGTACCTAGTTAAGAAACATGGAAAAGTACGACTTGGAATGGATTTATTAAGGTATAATATAGAGACGATCAAAGAAACTAGGTATACGGATATCGTTGAGACGAGGGCAACACCTGACATAATAAGACTATGTGAATAACTAAAGTATGATAATTTTTAAGTACAATCAGGCTAAGAGAATAAGTTGGTGCAAATGATGGATTACCAGATTTATATTAGCAAAGACTTTAAAGGTAGAGATAGAAGAACTTATAGGACGGAGCCCGTAAGTAGTTGAAAGTTAACGAAGAGGAAATAGACAACTAAGCAGTTAAATTAAGAGAATGAATGCCAATGTCTGGTTGAGCAGGTGGAACTGAAGATGAATTAAGTATGATCATTTTTACTAGCGACAAGGATTGTCCTTGTATATATATATATTCCAGAGCTATGGTAGAACGTGAAGAAACCTAACTATAGGAAACATAATTACCTTTAAGAACGTGAAGGCATTAGTTAAAAAGAAATTGAAGATACACTCAATAAGGTCATTAAAGGAGTTATATTATAAAAAAGAAGTAAAAAACCCGAGGTATACTTAAAGTCAGGGAAATCGAAGGTCATGGGCTGTAGTACAAAGTACAATAGTGATACTTAAGCATGAAGAGTAACATAAGCCCCAAGTGATATTTAAAAATTAATATTATGATGGCAAGCAATATAAGAGGAGAGGATAAATGATTCAATTGGACAGTTGTGGATATGACCATATTAGCACAAATGCAGCAAATTCGTTTATAACCTTATAAGTTGAGTATATAATAATGAAACTAGAGATCTTCTAGGAAATTTAAAGAGGCATTAAACCCTTAAAGAAAATGAGGTGATGAAGTAAAATACAGTCATAGAGTACCAGACAGAAATAGGTGATTCACTTGGGCACCAGTTCGAGAATGACTTAAGTTCAGATCATGGGAGATTGAGTACTTCTAGTACACCATTCGAGACATTATTGTAGTGTGAAATAAGAAATATATAGAATTTTATGAAGGATAACTTTCATGAGGGGTGACACCTCTACAAATAGGCTAGATATATGACACAAAATTCTAAAGACTAAGCATTTCAGCGACAATAATCGAATAAAGTATACCAAGATAAGAGAATTCCCAGAATTCATAGTATTGAATTCTTGAGTAGAATAGAAAAAATCAAGTAAAGGAAGATAAGAGTAGCAGATACCAGATATCTTTAAACTAAGACAGACCTAAGAAGTGGAGAATCAGAAGGGATTCCAGGACGAATCCTATTTAGGGGGAGAATTTGTAACACCCCGGTAATCCTAATGAGTATTAAGTTATGGGACACATGATATATGATATAAATTATGTACAAACATGTATACACTCATGATATGATGTTTTGGACATTCGGAAAATCCTTCGTAGTTTCGATACGGAATTCATTCTAAGATTAAATCTGGAAAGCCCAAGATATTTGGGCCTTAACTTCTTCATACGATCTCTGAGTTTTATGAACTTTATATTATCGGAACGCTAAGACAGAGACCTATAACTTTCGTGTTGGATATTTTTCCAAATTCAAACCAAACATGTCAAAAATCAGGATATCTGTGACTACTATATTAAAATTCGAGAAATAACTTGAATGAGTGATGTGACAAAATCCCAACCATTTATTTCATTATAAAAAATCAAATTTTTCTATATAAATAAAGCATTGTTCAGTCATCCCCTTAGCAAGCCAAAAATGTGAAGGAGAATCAAGGAAGCTCTCCCATCTTTCTCTTCTTCTCATGCTATTTTGGAGTAACTAGTAATTATTCCAAGCATATCTCATGCAAAGTTAGCTCTCTATTCCCTTTTCCTCCTTCTACTTTGATGAGCAGAAAATATATCACATTTTACCACTCCTTTGACCTAATATTTTGTTTAGTTTCTCGGGTTTAAGGAACATTTTGATGTATTTTGTGTTATTTTGTAGGTAAATAAAGTTTTAGGACTCCTTGGAACCAAATCAGGGCCAAAACAGTGAAAAATGCACTGTGCCATGTGTCAACATCACAACAAATCCGCTAAAATACACTGTGCCATGTGTCATCATCATATGCTGCCGACAAAACACGTGCCACATTTTATTTTTACATTATAATAAGGGAGATTTATAAATTAGAAATAGTAAAGATGGATCCCCTAGCCCCCAACGTTTTATTTTTATTCTAGGGAAGTGATAAAACACAATATTAACATGCTTAATAATTGATTTAATTATATTATGGGTAATACTTTAGTTGTTTATTGGATCTTAAGCTTAATGCTTCTTGTTGCCTGATCACCAATAAGATTGATGTGGTAAACTTAAAATGAACTTGAAAAAGAGATTTTAGGTTTCAGCCTTTGATTCAATAGCTCACGATCTCCCTTAAGGATAGATAAGCCTTAATAGATTTCCTTACATGATAGACATATACCTGTCGGGCATGGGTAGCCATAATTGGAACTTGAACGTAATGAATTCAGGTAACTTGGTTAACATAGACATATGATTAATTGGGTTATTTAGTTGTTTACATCTGACCATCGACAGAGGCGTTTGCATATCTTCGTGTTAGAGGTTAACAGACTAATTTATTTCACATGCATAAGAAAATCAATTCCTCATTAGAATAATATTGTGTGGAGTCATAACCCTAGATGTTTGTGTTTTTTTATTTATTTTCCTTAGTATTTTCTTTTGTGTTTTTATTTATTTATTTATTTCGCAAATCTACATTCAACCAACCAAAAGTAATCATTCTCTTCTCCCTTTAATTAGATACTTGTAAACATTTAGCATCAATAATTAATAAAAAACAATAGAAATTAAGTCATTGTGGGATCGATATTCTTATTCTACTTGTGCGATATGTGTGCTTGCGTAACGTGAGTGATTTCACCGATCATACTTTCAGTTTTGGGCAAAGAAAATGATGCCCCAAAGTTGCACATGGAGGAGCCATAGAATTCATCTTTTCATTTTAGCCTTAACTAAGTTGATATGATGCATAATTATGCATTTCATGATGATATACGAATGAAATTAACATCATTTTATGAGATGCCCAATTTTCTTTTAAAATGGCATGTGGGCCAAATTTCTCAACATGATTAGGGAGGGATTGTTTTTAATGTCTTGAAGATAAATTATTGAGGTTCATGCATTAGGAAGTGATATAGCATAAGTTAATTCATTTGATGGTTGTCAACTTAAGGATTTCACAAATTAAAGCATTTGGCCAATTATGCATTAATGTGTTGGGAATTATATTTGGTGATAAATAATGGCCTATTTTTTTTTTGTTTAATAAGAAGTTCTTGTGTGGATGTTAAAGAGTGAGAATGTTGGATTGATTTTATGATGTTAGATAATAAGTGATGATGATATGAAAATTACCCTTGGGAATTGGCTATGGAGAAATGAATGATGGCCTGAAATCACTCAAGTGTCGAGACGCGTATGGGTGAGCATCGTGACGCCGAGCTTGAAGTTGCTCTCTGTTTAGTCTAGTTTGTGTGAGCATCGCGATGCCATGGGCGAGAGTCACGGTGCGAATAATAGAGGAAGCTCACTACCTTATTCTGCTTGTTGGATGCCGTGACGCACATCACTTACCGTTGCGGCGCACGTGGGAGTCGCGATGATGAAGTAGAGGATACTCACTGGTTCAGATGTATGTGTGAGCGTCACGACGCCCAGGGACAGCGTTGCGATGTGTGACTAGAATTTCCCCAGAACCAGTTTTAGTTCATTCCAGTTTCACCCTAGCATGTTAGAGGCCACCCTAAGGGTCTCATATCAGCTCTCATATGTACATTACATCATTACACAAGCATGATACTACATGTAGTGTTAGAAATTATTTGGATTAAGAAATCCCACATCCTACAATCTAATCAACTTTATCAATTAAAGATCATCGCAGGAACCACATTTTCCTTCGGCAAAGTGAGTAATGCCAGCCAGATTCCAAATCAGTGAGTGGACCATTTTCTCAAACTGATTTTATTTAAAATTTTTTGATATCAGACTTACGTTTCCACCCATAGGGAGTTAGCCATAGGTTTAATACAGTTGTTTATGATTGATGAGATTTTAGAAAGATTGATTTCAAAAGCTTGAGTTTATGGTTTTTCGAGGCATGGGGAAAAACCCACCTCAGTTGTAACTAGGTACAGACATGGAATTGACAGACACAAATATCATGTGTGCATGCAGTTCAAGACTAGGAATGATAGATGCCCCTAGATCTCAGATTCAGAGTCTGAAGAGTAGCATAGATCAGCACCCCGGCTCCAGATTTATGGCTTGGGGGACTGCAAGATGTAACACCCCAAGACCACCAGATATTTACATACGGGGGGATGCTTTTAAGTATCAAATTTTACATATGAGGGGACGGTGAAACGTAACGCCCCCATGCACTAGATATTCAGATATAAATTTTTCAGAAGTATATTTTTAGAAACAGATTTTTATAAATGGATTTTTAGAAACAGATTTTCGGAAAAGATGAATTTTCTAAAATAGCTTTCAGAAAAGATTTTCAAAAAGTGTTGAGTTTTCATATAAGAAAGAGATTTCAGAAAAGATTATTTTCTGGGAGGACATTCGGTTTTTAGAACCATGAATTTTCAGAAAGAATCAATTTTTGTTTCAAACTGTACACCCACTAGATCATTCAAACGATCTAAACCTCCCACTCCCAATTTCTTATTTTACAGGTATTTTCAGAGGACGAGCTCGAGAGGATGGATACTGTTGGTAGTCACTAGAGGGTTCGAGTCCACCAAATCAAGTCAGTACATTCGTATACAAGTAAAGTCTTGTATTGTACATATGTATAGTTGTGAGTGTGTGTGTAAAAAATCCAAGATGTTCATTATTAAGAATTGTAGAAGAAGTACATTTACATATTCAGTTATCAGTATTAATGTTATATGCATGTTGTTTTTGTTTGGGCAATGGTCTCATGTACGAGTCACATTTGAGTCAGAGTTGTAGTAAAGATTTCAGTCTGTAAGTCAGAAGCTCAAGAGGATAGATCAGTCTATTCCCTGCCGGCAGTATCTCCAAGAAAGGGTATGTTACAATGGTCTAGGGAGTCAGTGACTGCAGTGGGTAGAATGTTGGGGTCTTGTATACGTAGTATGTCTGAGGTACTTGTATATGAGATATTACATATCCAGTATCCGATCCTCGAGTACGTCCTCAAGTCCTATAAAAAGGTTAGTAAGATTTCCGAGAATCATTTGAATATCCATCCAATAATCTGAAACTAGAATCCTTATTATAGCATAATCCATCTATAACCATTCAAAGATTTTACGTATGAGGGGACGACGATACGTAACGCCCCCATATGCTAAATATTCAGATATAAATTTTCCAGATTAGATTTTTCAGAAATAGATTTTCAGAAATAGATTTTCAGAAATGGATTTCTAGAAAAAAAATTTCAGAAAAGATGAATTTTATAAAAGAGCTTTCAGAAAAGGTTTTCAAAAGTGTTGAATTTTCAGAAAGAATCAATTTTCATTTTAAACTGTCAACTCACTAGATCGTTTAAACGATCTAACCCTCCCACTCCCAATTTCTTGTTTTGTAGGTATTTTCGGAGGACGAGCTCGAGAGGATAGATACTGTTGGTATTCACTAGAGGGTTCGAGTCCACCAAATCGAGTCAGTACATTCGTATACAAGTAAAGTCTTGTATTTTACATATGTATAGTTGTGAGTGTGTGTGTAAAAAATCCAAGATGTTCATTATTAAGAATTGTAGAAGAAGTAAATTTATATATTCAGTTATCAGTATTAATGTTATATGCATGTTGTTGTTGTTTAGGCAATGGTCTCATGTACGAGTTACATTTGAGTCAGAGTTGTAGTAAGGATTTCAGTCTGTAAGTCAGAGGCTCATGAGGATGGATCAGTCTATTTCCTATCGGTAGCGTCTCTAGGAGAGAGGATGTTACAATGGTCTATGGAGTCAGTGACTGTAGTGGGTAGAATGCTGGGGTCTTGTCTACGTAGTATGTCCGAGGTACTCGTATATGATATACTACCTATCCAGTATCCGATCCTCGAGTACGTCCTCAAGTCTATAAAAAGGTTAGTAAGATTTCCAAGAATCATTTGAATATCCCTCCAAAAATCTGAAACTAGAATCCTTATTATAGCAGAATCCTTCTATAACCATTCAAAGATTTTACGTATGAGGGGACGACGATACGTAACGCCCCCATGTGCTAGATATTCAGATATAAATTTTTCAGTAGTAGATATTTCAGAAATAGATTTTCAGATATAGATTTTCAGAAATAGATTTTCAGAAACAGATTTTCAGAAACGGATTTCTAGAAACAAATTTTCCGAAAAGATGAATTTTATAAAAGAGCTTTCAGAAAATATTTTCAAAAGTGTTGATTTTGCAGATAAGAAAGAGATTTCAGAAAATATTATTTTCTGGGAGGACTTTCAGTTTTTAGAACCATGAATTTTCAGAAAGAATCAATTTTCATTTTAAATTGTCCACTCACTAGATCTTTCAAATGATCTAACCCTTCACTCATAGTTTCTTATTTTACATGTGTTTCGGAGGACGAGCTCGAGAGGATGGATATTGTTGCCAGTCACTAGAGGGTTCAAGTCTACGAAATCGAGTCAGTATATTTGTATACAAGTAAAGTCCTCTATTGGACATATGTATAATTATGAGTGTTTGTGTAAAAAATCCAAGATGTTCCTTGTTAAGAATTGTAGAAGAATTACATTTATATATATAGTTATCAGTATTAAACTTCTCCGCATGTTATTGTTATTTGGGGAATGGTCCCATGTACGAGTCACATTTATGTCATAGCAGTAGTAAGGATTTCAGTATGTAAGTCAGAGGCTCTGGGGGATGGATCAGTCTATCCCCTGTCGGTAGCATCTCCAGGAGATGGGATGTTACAATGGTCTAGGGAGTCAGTGACTGCAGTGGGTATAGTGCTGGGGTCTTGTATATGTAGTATTCCTGAGGTACTTGTATGCGAGATACTACCTCTCTAGTATCTGATCCTCGAGTACGTCCTCAAGTCTTATAGAAATGTTAGTAAGATTTCTGAGAATCATTTGAATATCCCTCCAATAATCTGAAACTAGAATCCTTATTATAACAGAATCCTTCTGTAACCATTCAAAGATGACACCCGAAATTGAGACATGATAAGTGATAAGAACAACTAGTGAAGTTTTATTGAATATATTTACCTGAAGGATTAAAAAGAGAGAAAGCTAGAAGAAAGTGCGGAACTAGAAAGCAAAGAAAGATGTTTATACTTAAAGTAGGTCGGGATAATCGATTGAATAGAAACATAATTGATAGTAAAGAAAATGTACGAACTTGTAGTAGCAAAGAGAATAGAATGAGCATAAACAGATATAAGAATGACATATAGACTCAAGTAAGGTTTCTTCCCTCCTTCGAAAATTCCATAAAGTAGAACCATTAATTTTCGAGATCTATGTATGTATAGCAAGCTTTCCAAAGGATGGAAGGTTGTTAAATAAGAAAAAGAAGCAAGAAATCCGATCTAGTTGTGAAGATTCCTAATAGAATTGAGATACCTAGAAGAACATAAGGGTTTCAGATACCCTAGCCTCGAATCAAGACTAAGTAAGACCGATATCATAAGAATGAGCAAATTGGTTATATTAGGAAATGAGTCCAAAGTAGGTGAAACCGTAACTTGACCATTGCTCGACCCCGTAGAAGTACTAGATATGAAAAACGTCCTAACATGGTCCATCTCATACCTATTCTAAAATAGGTAATGGATTAAACTAGGGCAATCGATAAATGACACAAGTACAAAAGTATTGAATAACATTTAACATTAAGACCTTATTGACCAGGATAGATAAGGGTATTTGTAAGAAGACCCAGTACCCACCATAGCGAAATAGAAATAGAAAACCTTAAGAGATAAGACTACTAGATAATGATCCTTCAAAATTGTAGAAATCGATAAGAGATCCAAGTGTAGCACATGGCATAGATAAGTTCGCCTGAAGCTTGCAGCACTAGCAAAAGTCCATAGACAAGACCAACAATAGTAGTAACCTATATAACCTTAAAAAATAGATCCCATAAATGAGAAATATTGAAAACTCAGGAAATGACAAGGAAGTCCAGTATAAGTCAAGACGTAGATAACACAGCTCGAAGATTACAACACAAGCAAAAACCACAGAATAATTGATAGAGTTATGAAACCCCAAGCTATAGCAATACCTATATGACCCTTAGTAGTACATACGACAAATTTCCTCTACTACAGTACCAACCCCAGTAAGTATTTAGACACTCTCCCAGACTATCGCAGAGCATTAACAAGTAGTAGCATAATTGTTTTCCCTAGATCTCTATAAGATGCACATATCCGCCTCATGAATATTAAATTCGGTATAGCCCAGTTGAGTATAGTTAATAACCCAACAGACTAGATCAGTTTATTATATGAGAATCCAGAAGAGACATGTAAGTTTATATTTCCTGAATAGTGGAACTGTTTCTAATATGTCTTAAGTTTAACCAAATTTAGTAAAGTTATCTTAGTCTGCAACCAAACCTAAAGGGATTGAAGAAGTAAGGACTCAAGGAATTCGAGTACTTGAAGAAAGTAGAGTATATAAAAATTATAGGATTAAAAAGTATATTTTCCAAGACCTTTTTATCGAGCCAAAAAGGGAACTAAGAAAACAAAATAAGACGAAACTATCCAGGAATAGTTAACCAAGAGAGTATAGTAAGACTTGGCGTAAGATTATATTTCAGAGAATTCCCAGTAAAGGATAGTGCGGGTAATGATAAAGAGCAAAATAGAAGAGAGGCTAGATATTACATTTAGAAAACCCTTTGGCATTAGTACTTTTGCGTGATAACCTGAAATAAACTTTGATTACTTGACCCCCTTCATATTCCTAGTTAGATAGCCCTAGTAGCGATGGACCATAGCACCGTCTTGATGATGTTTTCAGGAACATCTAGACTCCAGGTGTAGTGTAACACTTCAAGGCACGGTCAGAGTCATTTTGTCCCAAAAAACGAAGGCATTACCTTTAGGATAAGGCATTCGAGGCATATGAATCACAAGGGCATCTAATACAATACATAGCATAAGAAAAGAAGAAAGGCTATAGGTAATAAGACGGAAGTGGAATTCTCGAGGAGATACAACGGATACAAGAGTACTAGTCAAATAGTGACAAAAGTACATAATCAGTAAGATTCAATTTCTAGTTCAGTAGTACTACCTGCTTTTATATGAATCTAGTCTGCAACATTAGACATAACTAACGATGTTAGAGTACCATTGGAGAAGGACTACATAGGTATGACAGTGAGCTTCCTAGGTGTCAAAATAGGATCAAATTTTCATCAGTTACAGACCTTAAGGAAAATTAATTAGTAAAACATATGTACTTCCTCACGTGATGCACCCAGGTAGGAACAAGACAAAACATGACTCTAAATAGTTTTCTAGCAGCTTAACATGAATAAGACCAAGGAAACTAGGTCCCCAAATATTTTACCAGACAGTGAATCAGAACGGAACAATAAAAGAACCATATGGATAATTCATAGCTCAGGTATTTTAGGTTATAAGCCAGAAATGTAACCATAGACGTTACGATAGTTTACCAATGACCAAATAAGTAAGATTTCATTTAAAATATAGTTAAAAGGTTATTCCAGATAACGTATTTCCCTCTCAGCTAAATTCATGATAATAACAAATCATAACACTAGAGTGAACATGGTATAGTACACCAAAATAAAGTTTCCGCAAAATAAGTACTGAAGTGTCTTATTCGTTGACAAGCAATAACAGAATATTAAAAAACAACAGCAGAAAGTCTTCAAAGGTAGATATTCTCAGATAGAAGTGGGATGAGACTGTAATAGATTTTAGCGGAGAGATCTCTGAGAACTAAGAAGGAAGATGCTCATAGTTTACGTGAATAAGAATAACAGCATAATCAGGCTTTCCTAGGATCGCATATAAGGATAACCACCATTAATATTTTACTAAGTTTTTGTAACAAACAAGTTTCAATGGTAGGTCTTAAGTGTCATTAGAAATAACAGTGGCTCGCGATTCCAAGAGAAGGGATGGGTTATACCTCTAAGGTAATGAGATAATATGAATGAAGAAATAATTGAATATGAGCAAGTTGATTGACGATGATATAGGTGGAATATTAGAAGCTATTAATGAAAAAGAAGGAAAAGAAGTTAACTCTTACAAGTAGGAGTATCGTGGTATCAGAAACTAAGAACAATGTAAGATAAGTTAGAGGTTATGTATAGTAGAATGTTACTCAAAGATAGTATTTTAAGTAACGCAGCCATTTAAGGGAGTTAGTAATCCATTAGTTTCTCATATAATTGAGATTTATAATTAATATCGAAGTTTACGAAGTAGATTCAAAAATTAGTAGAGAAACCTTGGCCATTAACTGAATGCATACAATGTTATTTACTATAGAGATCATTAAGAGACTAAGTTATAACAAAAGTTGAAGAACTGGAGGTATGCTCAAAGTCAGGGAAACGAAGGTCATTAGGACTTGATTGGTAATAGAGGAAATGAAAAATGAAAACAGAAGGAAGGAAATATGAGACGACAGTTAGCTAGCAGGAATTATACATAGGTCATGATAAGGAAAAATCTAGATGGTTGATGTTATTGGAAACTACAAATTGAGAAAAAAATAACTTCACTAAAAGACAAGCCTAATTACGTAATTATTATGTCATTGTGCGGGTTTGCAGGGCTTGGATAAGAAGCGGTGTGGATTACATTTCCCTAGCTAGAACAAAACTTCATTATGAGATCCGTTAAATGTGGAACTAATCGAAGTAACTTTAGGTTGATGAGTAAGAGATATGGTTTGAAAGATTTCTAAGAAATTCAGTTGCACGAAAATAACTCGCGACCCAAGGATTAAAGATTACATTTCTATAGGTTATTCATTTTTAGGAATATGACAGTTGCACAAATATTCGAGACCATTTAAGAATATGATATTGTTAAAGGATTAGTCCCTCGTTGGACGCCTATCTAAGAGGAAGCTCCAGGCCCAATATGTTTAGAGAACAAAGATATGTTACATACCTTATTTATTTTGATTCGAGGATGAATCATTTTAAGGGGAAGAGAATTATAACAGCCAAAAATTTACACAATAGTTAAAATAAAATTAGAGCGGCCCGAAATAAAATTTTAAATTTTTCCTTTCAGCATGAAAAAATGGTGATAAGTATTAAACGAAGCTAAATTTAATGAGTCGATGGGCTTGCACGAGCTGGGTTAATGGGCCTATAAAATTGGTAGTGGATAGTGGGCTAAATATTTGAGCCCAATTAGGAACAAATATTGAATCAAAATTATAAGTGAGCTAAGTCTAAACCAAACCCAAAAAAAAACTGAGGACCAAGCCCAATTCCTTCACCAAATTTGGCCCACATGCAAATTTTCATACAAATCCCTATATTTTTCTAGACATAACTAAATGAATCATGAAATAAATAAAAGCCAAGCCAATTCGCCCTCTATGCTAGTTGGCCGAAATCCTTCCTTTAGGAACAATGAGATTTCTTTTCAATTTTCCAAGCAAATTCTAAGAGAAATCAAGAGCAATCCATCATTACACAAGCTTGGGATGAGAAGATCAAGCCTAAGGAGCTTATTTGTAGAAGAAAAAACTTGATGTAAGTTAAGAAAAACTTAACCCAAATCTTAAAATGTTGAGATTTGATGAAATGATGATGGAATGTTGTTATAAGCATGCATGTAATTGTATAAAAATATATAAGGGATTATGAAGTGGGATATATTATGAAATCCCCAAAAATTAGAAACCTTAGGTATTAAATCACTTTAGGGTTATGGAAAAATCAAATATTGAAATGGAAATATGAGGCTTGGTGGTACTAATGGAAGTGTTGAAAATTGATTTGGTTTTCCTTAAATTTGTAATAGGAAGCTTTGGTGGATGGTGGTATTCGACCATTGAGGAGTAGAATGAGGCTGTTTGAATGTCTTATAAAGTCTTGAATCATATAGTTGAGTAATGGTGGTGTAGAATTAGGGTAGAGTTAACTAAGATTAAAGATATGATGAAGTTTGTGCACTTTATACACCAAGTATTCGATGAAATATCGGACTGAATATAAATAAATTAATTAAGTAAGATTTGTAATAGATAATTTTTTTTTGGGTACTATAAAATTTGGTAATAATGCCCAAATTTAATAAAGTTAGGAAGGGGCCGAAATTCGTAAGTCAGGCAGTGAGTGTAACTGCTGTTCTGTTTCGAGCAGGCTGTGTTTGGTCGCTTATAATTTGTGTTTTATATGTTTGATTGAAGAACCGTAAAATTTTAGATAACCATAAATGAGAAACATATCCAAAAATGTGTTATATGCAAACTTTATTACGCATGATTATGCAATTGCCATTTATATGTATTCCCCACATGTATGAGTACAATGTGCTTATTAAGTTGTATGCTTGCCGTATGTTAATTTACCTTTATGCATGCAAATTCGGACATAGATTATATGCAAATAGGTTGTATACGAACATGAAAAATGTGTTATATGAAAACTTAGATATGAGCTTTGTACTTATGCATGCGAACTTAGGAGTAAATTAACCTTGGAAATATGTTGCTTAGGCTTAGTTAGATTATTGCACAAATCATTTTATTACAAGTGGCATAAGTAAGGGACCATTCCGAACCCAATGGTTTGAGGTCTTCCCTTCCGAGGGGTGAGTGCGGCCTTAAATCTTTGTCCCGGTTCACACCGGGTGGTGACCGGCGTAAACACACACGTATAACACAAGCGTACGTATCGTTCAAGTAGTATAAAAAGTATCGATCCCACGAGGACTTAATATCTAAACTATTAATTTTATGAAGTCAAATGATTACTAGTATCTAACGGATTGATTGATTGATTTGAAATGGTGACGATTCTAAATTTAAAAGCAAGTAAATAAGATTGTCGAAAGTAGGTTTTAAGAAAAATTCAATATTAAAAACTATCTAGGGTTGTGATTTCTTTTAATATCATTTTAAAGATGAAGTGGTTATCTTAAAGTTGGGTAATATATTGATTTATTAACCTGGAACACTAAATTATGTAAAAGCCTCTTCCGATGGTCAATTACAAATACCTATTATAATCCAATTGAACCATATGTCTATGTCAACCAAATTACCTAGATTCATTAAGATTAAGTTCCAATTAAGGCTACCCCCGCCCGACAGGTATATTCCTATCCTGTAAGAAAATCTATTAAAGGGTTATCTATCCTCAAGGAAGATCGTGGGCTATTGAGTCTAAGGTGTTAAACTTAAAATCCCTATGTCTAGTTCATTTTAAGTTTACCTAATCAATTTTATTAATGGCCAGTTAATTAAAAAGAATTAAGATTAAGACTTAATAAATAAATCTTTATATTACCCGAACTATAATCTAACCCCTTATAAACCGGTGATATTAGAATTCATCACAACCCTAGATAACTTATTTAGCTACAACACATAACTAGGGCTAGTAAAAACTTGAAAATAAAAGATATGAAGTAAAAATGCGGTAAAGTAAATACTGAAAAGTAAATTACAATAAAATAAAATGCTAAGGTAAAAGGAATTACTTTTACTACTACTAATTTAGATATCTCCCATAAAATAATATATAAACTTGTGATAATATTACCAACCGACCAATCTGGCGGTATCCTGATTAAGTCAAATTAAGTCCAACCAGCCATTAAGTCTGTAATATTTGTCCATAAACCAGCCATAAAGGCGGAACCAAAATTAAATTACCAACCGACCAATCTGGCGGTATCCTTTTAAAGTCAAATTTTAAATAGTGAATATATTATTTTTAAGGGAGATTAATCTAAATAGCAATAGTAAAAGAATTACATTTCACCCTAGCTGGGGAAGTTACCTCCTCATGGTGAATAGTAAAAACTGTAAAAAGTAAAGAAAGTAAATTACTATTATTACAAAAAGTAATTAAAATTTAATTACAAAACTTAAATTAAAGATACTAGAGAGAGAAACTCCCTATTTAGATCAAAGAAAGGAGAGAGAATGGTACAACAAAATCTGAAATTTCGAGCTCAATTTATAGGCCTCGGTGGGGTTCCAGCGTCGCGACGCCAAGGCCTTTGGCGTCGCTACGCCAGCTGCAGTTGGCGTGGCATGCTCTGGTTTTGACACGTGGCAATTCAGATAAGAAGATAAGGCGACACGTGCGTGGCGGCTAAGAGCTTAATTATTATGCTGACGTGGCGATGACGTGGCGTTGACGTGGCAAGGCGGCTGAGATCAATTGTCGGCACCGTAGGATTGCGACACGTGCCACGCTGTGATTGGCTGATGCTGACGTGGCATGTTGACTCGGTTGACCTGATGACGTGGATAAGGACGTGGCAAGACGCGTGGCAGAGTTGACTCGTTGACCGGATGACGTGGCGACACGTAGGATGACACGTGGCACACATGGAAATAGTAATTGTCGGCACCGTAGGATGATGACATGTGGCACGGCGCACGTTAGTATATCGGCTGTGACGGTGACACGTGCCACGGCGCACGTTAGCAAATTCAAACTTCTCAAATTCTGACCTGTTGACCCGGCGCACATTAGCATGACTTGGTGCACGTTAGGCGTCGCGACGACCAAAATTACCAAAATGCCCTTTTTTGCCAATTTTTCCTGTTTTGCTCCAAATCACCTTCAGAATGTCCTGAAACTTTATTTATCTTCAAAATAACACAAAACTCATCAAAATATTCACAAGACTCAAGAAACTATACAAAATATTAGGTTAAATGAGTGGGAAATAGTGATATAATTACCACTCATCACACCCCCAAACCTAACACTTTGCTAGTCCTCGAGCAAAACACAGAATAAAATAACATAAACATCTTTAAAATAAAATTTAACTACGCCACTTTCGTAGGGATCACGGTTTCATTTAGCATATGCAACAAGCCTTTAAACCCCTAGGTGTCCCTAGTGGACGAGTTGTAGTCTCGTGAGGCTTTAGAAAAATGATACCCACAAATATTTTACAAAAGTAAAAATGTAGTAAAACTAATGCACACAAAAGCAAAAAGACAAGCGAAAAGAGAATAAAGAAGTTAGTAACTAATCAGGTGAAACTTCTACTCCAAGTTACTAGTTGTTTTGTTTCATTCTAAATTACCAAATAAGTAAAATCTCCGATCATTTTTACCATTCTTTATATACACAGCCAACATAATATTAAACAACTAATTTTTGCCCATAGCAGTCATAAGTGCAGTTGATAAGAGAGTAATATTTTTGTCCTAAAGTTCTATCAGATTTCACACCTTTTTGTAGCAATGGAATAATTTTTTCTCATTTTTCTGATTTTTTCTTTGATTTTTTTCTATTTTTTATTTATATACAATATCTTCCATCTATGTAACGAGTGTTAGGTCGGTGGCTCCCAAACCAGTTGGCTTTAGGGCACCAGGTGTTAAGACACCCCTACAGACTTAATTACTCAGACTTCAGATATATATATTTTTGCAGCATCTTTGATCCATGTAACGAGCTTTGGGCCAGTGACTCCCAAACCAGTTGGCTTTAGGGCACTAGGTGTTAAAACACCCTTACAGACTTAATAACTCGGATCTCAGACGTTTTTTTTTTACTCCATTACTTTTTGAGATGTTTCCTCCAATTAAACTAGAGCAATGAATATTAAAAACTTTTCAATTTTAGCTCATGTCCGTATGTTACCATGTATGTTGATAATACATGTCAACTGAGCATATGAAGATTCATTTTAGTCAGTGTTATGGAGAATTCACAAATTAAATAATTTAAGAGGAAATAAACAAAAATTAACTTGTTTCGAAATAAGTTTGAAATACGTCTCAGGAGTGGAAACTCCTTACTCAGCTATCTTTTACCAATTTCACCTTTTTAGTCAAAACACAAAAATGCAAAATATTTTTGTAATTTTTTTGAAAATTTTCCAATTATTTTTTTGTATTTTTCGAAAAATTTTGGACTAAAAATAAAAACAACATACAAACTAAAAACAAGGTACTAATCAACTAATTCCCTCCCCCAAACCTAAATGAGACATTGTCCCCAATGTCTTAAACAGTAGAAGAAGAGTTTAGAAAATAATACCTGGTTAGCTGAAAATCTACATGAATTTAAAGGTTAAGATCCAGATTAATCCGACGCCTCTTACCACGATCGTCCTCAGACCAATTTATCTTTGAAAGATAAGGGTTAACTCGTGGTTCATAAGCTATGAGTTGGTCTATTAGATCCGGAGCAGTTCTAGCAGTAAAGAGAAGTTCTTTTAAAGGTTTTGACACGAACCCATTTCTCCGAGCATCATCAAGAAACACACAAAGAAAATCATAAAATCCATCAACGTTGAGCAGTCTAATTGGTTTCTGGTGTATGTTCAGGTTCGCCCAAGATAGCACAATAAAAATTTCCTCCAATGTACCCAAGCCACCTGGCAAAGCAATAAAAGCATCAGCACGGTTAATCATTTCTACCAAACGTTCAGACATACCTGGCACGATCAGTTCCTCTCCGTTTGATGGTTCAATAAGATTTGCTTCTGCCAAGGGTTTTGGGATGATTCCCAAAACGTGACTGCCTCATTCCTGTACGGCCTTTGAAACGATCCCCATAAGTCCAAGATTTCCTCCGCCATATATTAAGTGCATATTCCTTGCAGCTAAGACTCGACCCAATTCATGTGCTGCTTCTATGTATTGTGGTTTAGTACCAACACTACTACCGCAAAACACACAGATGTTTTCAACTCGTCTTCTTGAAGTGGCTTCCATGTTTTGCTCTGGATGTCTTCAAAAGTGCAATGATGAGTTGAATTTATAACACCTGAAAAGGGTGAGTAAAATAATAGCACTAGTACCTGCCAAATGAAAATTATTAGTTAAACAAATCGTGATAGTCAAAAAGGTCTGGATCCTGTCGGAGAAAATAAAACAAAACAAATTACAATTATTAGGAAAAGACAAAGAGATATAATATTTACAAGAAAAGTAGCGGCTTGGTCGACGTATATGCGTCAGGGACAAGCTTCCCATCCAATTTTCTTATAAATTGGCAAACAGGGTCTTTTTGAGTCAGATTCCCGAGACTTAACAGTTGTCTTTCTTTTTGAAATTGTGTATGTAATTTGCGAAAGGCTATGTGAACATATCCATTGGGATGCGTCTCAAGAGTTGAAGATATATCATCTAAAGACTCCTTACTCAAGCCATCCCTAATAAATTTAATTTTGTCTTCGCGAATATCAGACACCATTCCTAAAGAACGATAACGAGTATTGCAATTCCATCGTGCACATTTGTAACAAACACCCATTTGATTAGCTCTACATTTCTTTGCAAAGGTGCTTCTTCCAAAACCAGGCAGATGTGAAATAAAAGAGTCAGAAGACTCACCTACCAATCGGACCCGTGCTTTAATTACCCAACGAATATCATTAGGAACACCGTGAATTGTTAGTAACCTCATCCGTGCCAAGCGAGCTTTGTAAACTTTTATCAGAGATTTTTGAGGGATAGAAGGAAATTGCTTGTGAAGATTTGCGAGAGCTTCTTCCATCTTGAAATGACTTAATCTGCAAAAACTAAACACACCAAATTAAATCACACCAAATCACAATATATACACAAATTGCATGGGTTGCCTCCCTGCGAGCGCTAAGTTTTAAAGTCGTCAGCTAGACATTTACTTCTTGAACGTTAGGCTGGATCTGAAAGTGTGACACTTTCTTTTTGTCGCTCAAATGATTCTCCCCAGTAGTGTTTGACACGCTAACTGTTAACTTTGAATGTGTTGTTGGTGTTAGGATCCAGTAACTCAACAGCTCCATAAGGTAAAACCTGAGTGATCACAGATGGACCTGACCACCTAGATTTCAACTTTCCAGGGAAAAGTTTCAACCTCAAGTTGTACAACAACAACTGCTGCCTTGGTTCCAACTGTCTGTGCACTATTTTTCGGTCATGCCATTTCTTTGTCTTTTCTTTGTATAATCTGGCATTCTCATATGCATGTAGGCGAAATTCCTCCAATTCGTTAAGTTGGTGAAGTATTTTCTCTCCTGCAGCTTATGAATCAAAATTCAACTTCTTCAGTGCCCAGTACGCCTTGTGCTCAAGCTCAACTGGCAAATGACACGTTTTCCCAAACACCAATCGATATGGGGACATACCAATGGGTGTCTTGTAAGCTGTCCTGTAGGCCCATAATGCATCATCTAGTTTTGTTGACCAGTCCCTCCTTGTTGATCCAACGGTTCTTTCTAGGATTCTTTTGATTTCCCTGTTTGAAACCTCAACCTGTCCATTTGACTGTGGATGATAAGCTGTGGCAACCTTGTGAGTAACTCCATATTTGGATAGGAGTGCATCGAAGTATCTGTTGTAGAAATGAGAGCCACCATCACTGATAATTGCCCGAGGTGTCCGAATCGAGTGAAAATATTCTTTTTCAGGAATTTGATCACGACTTTTGAATCATTGGATGGCAGTACAATTGCTTCTACCCATTTGGAGACATAGTCTACAACAACCAGGATGTACAAGTTTCTGAATGATGGAACAAAGGGTCCCATGAAATCAATATCTCATACATCAAATATTTCCACTTCTAGAATGTTTTGCAACGGTCCTTCGTTTCTCCTGGAAATATTTCCCATTCTCTGGCACCTGTCACATTGAAAAGCAAAAAGATAAGCATCTTTAAAAAGAGTGGGCCAGAACAAACCTGATTGTAGGACTTTGGCTGCAGTTTTGTTTCCGCTGAAGTGTCCGCCATATGGTGATGAATGACAGTGCTGCAACACACTGTTGATTTCCTCCTGTGGAACACATCGTCTCAGTAGTTGATCAGCACACCATTTGAATAGGTACGGTTCATCCAGACATAGTGCTTGACTTCTTTGAAGAACTTATTCCGTTGCTGAGTTGTCCATTCCAACGGCCATTTTCCTGACACAATGTAGTTGACATAGTCAGCATACCAAGGGACTTCCTGTTGTTTCATGGCAAACAGCTGTTCATCTGGAAATGTTTCTTTGATTGAAAGATTTTTATCAATTGTTTCTCCATTTTCGAGCCTCGATAGATGATCTGCCACCTGATTCTCTATTCCTTTGCTGTCTCTAATCTCCACGTAAAATTCTTGCAGAAGAAGTATCCAACGGATCAATCTGGGTTTGGCATCTTTCTTCGTGATCAGATATTTGATTGCTGAATGATCTATGTAGACCACCAATTTGGGACCCAACAGATAAGAGCGAAATTTATCAAAAGCGTACACAACTGCGAGCAACTCCTTTTCGGTGGTTGTGTAGTTGAGTTGAGCTTCATTTAGAGTTCTGCTGGAATAATAAATGGTGTGGAAAATCTTTGCTTTACGTTGTCCCAAAACTGCACCTACAGCAAAATCACTAGCATCGCACATCACTTCAAATGGAAGGGTCCAGTCTGGTGCTACAATGATGGGGGCGGATACCAGCTTCTATTTTAAGATTTCAAAAGCTTCCTGGCATTCTTTGGTGAAGTTGAAAAGCACATCCTTCTCCAGAATATTGCATAGAGGTTTAGCAATCTTGGAAAAGTCTTTGATAAATCTCCTGTAAAAACCTGCATGTCCAAGAAAACTTCGAATACCTTTAACTGATGTTGGTGGAGGTAGTTTTTCAATTGTCTATATCTTTGCTTTGTCTACCTCAATCCCCTTTTGTGAGATCCGGTGTCCAAGAACAATGCCTTCTTGCACCATGAAGTGGCATTTCTCCCAGTTGAGTACCAGGTTTGTATCTTCGCACCTTTGTAACACCAGTTCCAAATTTTGCAAACAATGATCAAAAGAATCTCCAAATACAGAAAAGTCATCTATGAAAACCTCCATACTTTGCTCCAGCATGTCTGAGACTATGGCCATCATGCAACGTTGAAATGTGGCAGGGGCATTACATAATCCAAATGGCATCCTACGGAAAGAAAAAGTACCATAGGGACATGTAAAGGTAGTTTTCTCCTGGTCTTCTGGTGCGATGGAAATCTGATTGTACCCTGAATATTCGTCCAGAAAGCAATAGAACTCATGTCCTGCCAGTCTGTCTAACATCTGGTCAATGAATGGTAGCGGAAAATGGTCATTTCTCGTGGCTTTGTTCAGTTTCCTATAGTCCATGCATACTCTCCATCCAGTTACTGTTCTTGTTGGGATTAGCTCATTCTTTTCATTGCTAATCACAGTAATTCCTCCTTTCTTTGGTACACACTGCATAGGACTCACCCAACTACTGTCTGAGATGGGGTAAATGATGCCAGCATCCAACCATTTGATGACTCGGAAGTAACTTCAGCTCCAACTGTGGTGGTTCTTCAATCGAAGACTTGATTCGATCTTTCTTTGGTAGTTCCAAACTTTCAACTGGTGGTGTTGCTTTGAATCAGAATGATTTGTCAAGGTAGTTGATACATTCCAGGATTTCAGCATCTAGCTCGCTGTCAGTCATGTTGGTGATGCAAGATTCAAGTGTATTTGTGGGATTTGGCTCAGTATTTTGAAAGATACTATCAACAACATCAACTCTGAAGCATTCTTCTTCATTTTCATCACTCGGGAATTTCATGGCTTTGAAAACATTAAAGGTCACTTCTTGGTCCTGTACTTTCATGGTCAGTTCTCCTTTTTTCACATCAATCACAGTTTTACCTGTAGCCAAGAATGGTCTCCCAAGAATGATAGGTATTTCTTTGTCTTCTTCCATGTCAAGGATGATGAAATCTGCTGGGAGAATTAGTTTGTCTACTTTCACCAGCACATCTTCAACAATACCTCTTGGAAATGCGAGTGTTCGGTCAGCAAGTTGCAATGAAACTGAGGTAGGCATTGCTTCTCAAATCTGTAGTTTCCTGTAAATAGAAAAAGGCATCAAGTTAACACTGGCTCCTAAATCACATAAAGCCTTACCGATGTAATGTTCTCCAATGGTGCATGGAACTGTGAAACTGCCAGGATCTCTCAACTTCGGGGGAAGTTTCCTCTGAATAATAGCGCTGCATTCTTCCGTTAATGCTACTATTTCGTAGCCTCCCAATCTCCGTTTTCGTGAAAGAATGTCTTTCATGAATTTGACATAACTGGGCATTTCTTCCAAGGCTTCTGCAAATGGGATGTTGATGTGCAGCTTTTTGAAAACCTCCAGGAATCGAGAAAACTGCTTGTCCAGTTTGTTTTCTGAAGACGCTGAGGAAAATGTGGAGGTGGAGTGATCTGTTCTTTTTCCTTTGCTTCTTTTTCCTTTGCCTCTTTCTCCTCCATCTGTTTCTCAACTTCTTTTGGAACTTCTTCTTGGGACATATTGATTCCAACATCTTTGTTGATTTCAGTACCGCTTTTCAAAGTAATGGCTTGACATTGTTCCTTCCCTCGGTTCCTTGGATTGGGTTCTGTGTTGCTGGTGTTGGTTACTATAATTAGTCCCAAGGAAAGATTAAGCAATAGAAATACAATAATCATACATGCAAAGCTTGAAGGATGGCGGAAACATACTTACAAAGCTATGTGACGAAAATGGTGATGAGGATCCTTGAGCCTCCAAGGATGAAGTTTCAGCCAAGTAAGAAGATGGAGAGAAGCTTCAAATCTTTGAGTATTCCAAGCTCCAAATGCGTTTCCCTATCACCTCTTTTGTTCCTTGCTTGTGCTAGCAAAAATGGAGAATGAGAAAACAATTTTCTGCCTTTGTTTATGCAGCTCACGGCGTGAGCAAGAGAGAAAGAAGAGGAGAGTGTTTCACTTTTAATTTTGTTCCCTTTGCATGCCAAAACCGTGAGACACCAAGGAAATGAAAAGTGATATGATATCTAATACCAAAAGAATTTTTTTAATGCAAAAAATCCTTCAAAACCGTGCATGGCTTTCCCTCCAAAATGAAATCCATCATTTGCCATCATTACCACACTTTGAGATTAGAGACAATGTATCATCCCTCAAAGGTGACTAGATACATCCACCATCTATTCGTATTAAGTAATGAGATATCGCGATGTGATTTGCGGATATCACTCGATTCAAAATACGAATGTGTCCGCAAGCACTTTCGGGCTCGGTTTCGTTAATTCCGAATTAACGAATTTCCGTCGCGACGTGAATTAAATAATTACGCCTTGCGAAATTACTATTCAGTTCGCTAATGAATTAATTCTAAATTAATTCGTTTGCCCGAATTAAAATCCGATTTTAATTCCGCGTCGAAATCTAATTTCGTTTAATAATATATCGAATATATTATTTTATCGATTAATTCCAAATTAATCGATCTCTCTCTCTCTCCTAATAAGGCATTTTATCCAAGATAAAGTTTCTCCGCAATTAATCCAAGATTAATAAGGTTCGAATCAAACGTCATAGGTGAATCTTCAGGAAGCGACCCAAGAGATCTCCGGATATGTTGGCAGTAAATACGGTCGTTGGATAATCCAAACACGTACGTACCTCGTACTACGTCTTTACCGATTCACAAGACAAGGTTGGCTTCTAGCAAAGCGCCATGCCTACCCAATTCTCCAGAAATATTCTTACTGGAATATAAGATCTTTATCAAGCGTAGTATACCGCAGTATCGCGTATATCGATCCAGTATCGGACGATCACATGTTAGGCCTGGGGCTGAGATGTGTCTGCCCCGTACGAAACATATATCGGATATCAAACAACTAGTCTCTTTAAATCGGACAATCCTGACCTGGTCATATTGTCCCGACGGTTGCAACCTTTTATAGAGGACTAGTTCTGTATCCTGCGTGATCATCATCTCCATATGTCTGAAGTGATACTTCCATCTTGACATCACATCCAGTACACTACGATTCTCGATAAACCCAGAAGAGGCGTACACAGAACCGGTTAAAGCCCTGAACCACCAAAACCAAAGTTTACCGATTGTCGCAAGTACTAGCGATGTAAGTCTCAGGTTAAGACCATATACACCTACCCTGATGCGGCCTCCCATAGACACGCAGACATACTACCAATGGGATTCCGCGGGGTCTATCCAGAGCGAAGCTGTTTTCCGTACCATCGGTAAAACACAACCTCCTACTCGCACTTGCATAAGTATCCAATACTTAAATATATGAGAACTATGCCGTTGTGCCATCACAACTCGCACAAGTGCAATACTAGTCTATTCCGCATTATCGATGTCCGATCTCGATAACACTCCGACTAGGGATATTTAATGATTAAACCTTTTATATTGATACTGTCTCATATCATCTCAATACGGAACTAATCATATGGACTTTTGCCATTAATAAATCAAAGTAAATAATTTTACAAAACGGCAAAAGGGCAATTTCATTATCGCATAGTTAATTTTGTACAATAATACAATATCATTTACAAAACAGTGACGCTATGGGTCATAATGTCCAACAATCTCCCACTTGGCCTATAGCCAGTCACTCAAGCATCTAATACTTGAACTATGTACATGTCGTTCAAACACTTGCTGAAAAACAGCCTTCGTCAGCGGATCTGCAATGTTGTCATCCGATGCGACCTTCTCGACTTTTACATCGCCACAATGTATAATCTCCCGAATCAGATGGTATCGCCGAAGAACATGCTTGGATCGTTGATGAGACCTTGGTTCCTTAGCTTGTGCTATAGCCCCGTTATTGTCACAATACAATGGTACGAGCTCAGCAGCTAACGGAACTACTCCTAATCCGATTAGGAATTTTCGGATCCAAACTGCCTCCTTTGCTGCTTCCGATGCAGCAATATACTCCGCTTCAGTTGTTGAATCGGCAACAGTATCTTGCTTGGAAGATTTCCAGCTCACTGCTCCGTTATTCAAACAAAAAATGTACCCGGATTGCGACTTGAAGTCGTCTTTGTCGGTTTGGAAACTTGCGTCGGTGTACCCAGACACCTCAAGTTCTCCACCTCCATAAATTAAGAAAGCATCCTTGGTTCGTCTAAGATACTTAAGGATATTCTTAACAGCCACCCAGTGACCTTCACCTGGATCGGCCTGATAGCGACTGCACATGCTCAAAGCATATGACACATCAGGTCGTGTACATATCATGGCATACATGATCGATCCGATTGCTGAGGCGAACGGTATCCGACTCATGTTATCTCTCTCTTCTTTAGTTTTAGGACACAAGTCCTTAGACAGAAGAATACCACGTGACATTGGCATCAATCCCTTCTTGGATTGATCCATGTTGAATCGCTTCAACACTTTGTCAATATATGTACTCTGGGAGAGTCCAAGCAGTTTTCTAGATCTATCTCGGTAGATTTTTATTCCCAGAATAAAGGCTGCTTCTCCCAGATCTTTCATGGAGAATTTTAATGAAAGCCAAGCTTTCACCGACGTTAGCATGGGAATGTCATTGCCTATTAGCAATACGTCGTCGACATAAAGGACAATAAAAGTCAGTGCTCTCCCACTAACCTTCTTGTATACACAAGGGTCATCATCGTTTTGTACGAAATCATATTCTTTTATGATCTCATCAAAACGCTGATTCCATGACCGTGATGCTTGCTTCAATCCATAAATGGATCGATTTAACTTACAAACCTTGTTTGCAAGTCTAGGTACGATAAAACCGTCAGGTTGTTGCATATAAACATCCTCCAAAAGGTTTCCGTTAAGGAAAGCGGTTTTAACGTCCATCTGCCATATCTCGTAATCGAAATATGCAGCTATTGCAAGCATTATCCGAATGGATTTAATCATGGCAACGGGTGAGAAAGTTTCGTCATAATCAATACCATATTGTTGACGATACCCCTTTGCTACAAGCCTAGCTTTGTACGTTTGAACGTTGCCATCCATGTCGGTCTTCTTCTCTTGAAGATCCATCTGCATCCAATAGGCTTTACGCCTTCTGGTGCATCAACCAGTGTCCAAACTTGGTTGGCATACATGGAATCCATCTCGGACTTCATGGCATCTTGCCATAAAGCGGAATCAATATTCTGTATTGCTTCCTCATACGTAGTCGGTTCATTATCCTCAATAAGATTAATATCTACATGAGGCGAGATCAGGAACCCATACCTCTCAGGTACCTTCCTGACTCTCTCCGACCTACGCGGTCCTTGTGTATCTGAAGATTGTGGTACAGACTCATCCTGGATGGTCTGTTTATGTTCCGTCGTTGATTCATTGCCAGGAACAGTATCACTACGATTTTCATCGAGCTCCACTTTCCTCCCACTTACCACTGCATCTAGGAATTCCTTCTCAAGGAAAAATGCATGTAGAGCAACAAACACTTTGTTCTCTTGTGGGTGATAGAAGTAATATCCTTTGGTTTCCTTAGGATATCCCACGAAAAGGCATTTATCTGATTTGGGTTCTAGTTTGGTACCTTCCAAACGTTTAACATATGCCCAGCATCCCCAAATCTTCAGGAAAGAGAAACCTGGTTTCCTTCCTGTCCATTTCTCATATGGAGTCTGTTCAACAGACTTTGACGGAATCTTATTCAAAATAAGTACCGCACTGGTTAATGCGTATCCCCAGAAGGATATTGGTAGCTCAGTTTGACTCATCATCGACCTTACCATGTCTAACAAGGTACGGTTTCTCTCCGTTCAGACACACCATTTAATTGTGGTGTTCCAGGAGGAGTCCACTGTGAAAGAATACCATTTTCTTTCAAGTAATCTTGAAACTCATAACTTAAGTATTCGCCACCACGGTCCGACCGCAATGTCTTAATACTCTTACCTGTTTGTTTTTCTACTTCGTGTCGAAACTCTTTGAATTTCTCAAAAGTTTCCGACTTGTGTCTCATTAGATACACATAACCATAACGAGATGCATCATCCGTAAAGGTTACGAAGTAATGATATCCACCTCTAGCCTGGCTAGACATGGGCCCACATACGTCACTATGAACAAGGGCTAACAGTTCTGTGGTACGTTCACCTTTACCACTAAAAGGTGATTTAGGCATTTTGCCTAAAAGACAAGATTCGCAGACATCATATGAATTAAGATCAAATCCGTCCAAGTACCCACTCTTCGAAAGTGTGGATATGCGAGTCTTGTTTATGTGTCCTAGACGACAATGCCACATGTAAGCTTCATCTTTTAGATTACTCCTTTTGAGCCTTTTGTTTGTTATTTTAGGAGATTCATTTATATTCAAAATATAAAGGCCATTATTTGCTACAGCAGTGCAAATTTCTGCATCATTTTTATATAAATAACACCCAGTGTTTCTAAATACAAAAGTGTACCCATGCTGGGTTAACAAAGATACAGATATGATATTCCTAGTCAAACTAGGTATATAATAACAGTTCAAAAGTTTAAGCATATGCCCCGAGGGCAATTCCAAAACAAAAGTCCCTACAGCCAAAACAGCAACTGGAGTTCCGTTTCCGACTCGTAGGTCAATCTCCCCTGAAGTCAGCATCCTGCTATCCTGCAGATCCTGCAAATCAGTACAAATATGAGCAGCACAACCAGAATCAAAAATCCAATTTTTAAAACTAGAAGTAGTCATATTTATCTCAATAACAAACATACCAGAGGCTAGTGCCTTGCCTGCCTTGATATCCTCCTTGTGTCCTTTGCCCATTCGGCAGTCACGTTTCCAGTGACCCTTCTTGCCGCAGTTGAGGCAGACATCTTGAGATTTGTCCCTTGGCTTCCCAGAAGCTTTTGTCGACTTGCCTTTAGCCTTTTTCTTATGTTTCTTCTTCCTCACCCCTCCAGTAGCTTTGGGCCCAGCCTTTGGCCTCTGAGAGGTCGATGTAAAGTGCGCCTCGCGCTTGCCCCCCTTTTGGAGTTCTTTTTCAGACTCCTTCAAAATGGATAACAGCTCTCCAAGAGTGTCATCAGTATCCATCAACTTATAGTTGATTATGATTTGTCTCCAAGTATCAGGAAGTGACTGTAAGATCAAATCTATGGTCAGCTCAGCCTCCAAGACTATTCCCATATTGGCCAACTCAATATCGGCGATCATTTGAGCCCCATGGGCCTCAACTGATGCGCCTTCAGTCATTCGAGCGCGGAAGAGTTTTTCTTCACCAACTCATACCTTTCCATCCGCTTGTTGAGCGGTGGAGATCTCGAAGTCTAGCCATCATATTATAAGGATCCAAGTCCCTGTTCTGGCGACGAAAGTGTTGAGTCATAGAAGCTAACATAATAGCCTGAGCTGTGTCACAATCATTGCTGTGAGTTTTCCATAACTCCAGCTCAAGTGGGTCAGTGGGCTTAGGCGGGAGAGGTGTTTGTATAGTATACAGCATCCTCTCAGCCCCAAGGACTATCCTCAGGTTCATTTCCCAATCAGCGAAGTTTGTCCCCTTAAAGACATTGTCACCCATGATGATGTCTCGGACATTTACCTTGCTAGCCATCTTAACTACGATAGTCCAACTATCTAGTTAACGATAAAATGGGTACAGTCAAACTGTTACAAGAAAAAATAACAATGAATTAGTCCAACTAATTTTAATTAATTAAACGAAATAATTTTGAAAGACGCGTGAGGCTAAGTATCTGAACGAAATTGCAAATTCAATACTAGCCTCCCACTATTTTTATCAAGTCTCTAACCCTCTGTTGAGAACTCGGGAAATCCTATTTCCTAGTGGGCTAGGATCCCGTTAAATAACACACAACCTTGACTTTGGCCAACAAATTGTATGCTATTTAACTAGGTAGATCTCAAAGATCAATTGGATCTCATCCAATTCCTAGATCCGGTTAGGTGGACATCCAAGTCCAAAACATATGTATGCCAATGTATCTAATACATTTTCCTAACCATATCCTCCGAACCATCTAGGCCTTGGCTTTGGCACAACAAACCTAATGATTCCGGTTAAGCGAGACCCATTGACAAGGAAAGTTTCGTAATCAATGTCATTGGACAAGAAGTGATCTTGACTTTGGCCAACAAATCACAACTTGGACAAGACACCGATGTGGAACAAAACTTTCATGATTCAAGTACATCCTCAATTGACAAAGGTCTTGACTTTGGCCAACAAACCGATGCCAATTTTGGATCTTGAACAAGAATCATTCAATGGAAGGATAATTGCTTAATATAAATTGAGGGTTTTATGCGTAAATTGCAATCAATTTATTATCTTTGTTAGGTCTCATCATCATACACCCTTAAGCATGCTTCTAAAACATCATAAAGTGCATAAAATAAATTAATAGTGATGTACGGATGGATATATAAAACAATTTGTTCCTAGAACAAATCACTCCCTTTCCACTCCCCGCTAGCGATATACTACTACTACCCAATTACATAATACAATAAAAGAAACCTCATTTACATTGAGGGGAATTAGGTGAGAAGAGAATACAAAGAGATAAAAGAGATAAGGCTGGACACGCAGGTCCAATTATAAATTCTAATTTACAATAATTTCTAAAATTACCCTTTCCCTTCTAATATCCATCCGCTATACACTATTCATTCATCACATACATGTATATTCATTCAAGACATGCTATACAACCAATCAAATCCAATTAATTAGTCTTTATTTAAATGATCATCCAATGTTCAATCAACGGTTTGATTTTGCGCGAGTCCAACTCGTTTGAGAATAAGTACATAAGGTACGAATTCATGAATTATATCGAACTACTCGTTAAATCCAATTTAAGCCGTATTCAATATTAATTCAATTTATTTAATTCCAAATTAAATGTTTACACTTTTAATGTGCTTTTAAAGATTAGATTCTAAATCTTATCAAATTGGGTCTCCAAGCCCAACTAACATCCAATGTTTGTTTAATTAAAGTCCGATGGGCTTTCAATTGATTTATAAAGGCTTGGGCTTTGGTCAATGTGGGTCAAACCCAATTACCAAGCCCAAATAAGGAATCACCCTTAAGTGCCACAAAATCAATTTCAAGCCCATAAGGCCCAATTAAACATAAAAGCCCATTAATTAAATTTTAATATTCCAAATTTTAAAATTCAATTGATTAAAGTGTAATTGCATGATTAATTCATTAAATAAAATATTTCAAAAATACCATTTTAATTTATTATTCATCAATTGTTCAAAACACTTGTCTAACATTTATTTGAACAAAAATCAAGTCCTTTAACATGTCATGTTGTATTCGGCAAGAGAGATTTTTGCGGTTCGATTTGTTTTCAATCCAATTGAATCACTAATCTAACATACATATAGATTTTGGTCATCCAATGAACTTGAAAGCAAAAATTCAATAATAGTGAAAAGACCTCAATTTTCGGTCAAGCATCAACTTTAGGGAAAAATCATCCAATGTATTTTTTCTCAAAATTGAACATGTATTACATCAAATATCATACATTTAATCATGCTTAAGTTATCCAATAAACTTGTGCATGAAAAATTCCAAATCTTCAAATGACCTACACATTCGGCCAATGCATCAATTTTGGGGAAAAAATATCCAATACAATTTTCTCAAAATTGATCATGTATTACATCATATTACAAACATTTAAGCACACTCAAATCATCCAATGAACTTGTGCATGCAAAAATTCAACTTAATGGAAGTGCCCCACATTCGGCCAAGACATCAATTTTGGGGAAAAATCATCCAATGCATTTTTCTCAAAATTAATCATGTATTATATCAAATATCATACATTTAAACATGCTTAAGTCATCAAATAAGCTCATGCATGAAAAATTCCAATCCTATGGAAGCACCTCCACATTCGGCCAAGATAACATTTTGGGGAAAAAATCATCCAATGCATTTTTGTTAAAATTGATCATGTAATATATCAAATAACATACATATAAGCATACTTTAGCATCCAATTCCACAAGAACATGCTTCAAATCAATTTTCCCCAAATTAACCCAATGTATTTCATGCTTAAACCTAGCTCAATGATACCATTATTGGTTACTATAATTAGTCCCAAGGAAAGATTAAGCAATAGAAATACAATAATCATACATGCAAAGCTTGAAGGATGGCGGAAACATACTTACAAAGCTATGTGACGAAAATGGTGATGAGGATCCTTGAGCCTCCAAGGATGAAGTTTCGGCCAAGTAAGAAGATGGAGAGAAGCTTCAAATCTTTGAGTATTCCAAGCTCCAAATGCGTTTCCCTATCACCTCTTTTGTTCCTTGCTTGTGCTAGCAAAAATGGAGAATGAGAAAACAATTTTCTGCCTTTGTTTATGCAGCTCACGGCGTGAGCAAGAGAGAAAGAAGAGGAGAGTGTTTCACTTTTAATTTTGTTCCCTTTGCATGCCAAAACCGTGAGACAACCAAGGAAATGAAAAGTGATATGATATCTAATACCAAAAGAATTTTTTTAATGCAAAAAATCCTTCAAAACCGTGCATGGCTTCCCTCCAAAATGAAATCCATCATTTGCCATCATTACCACACTTTGAGATTAGAGACAATGTATCATCCCTCAAAGGTGACTAGATACATCCACCATCTATTCGTATTAAGTAATGAGATATCGCGATGTGATTTGCGGATATCACTCGATTCAAAATACGAATGTGTCCGCAAGCACTTTCGACTCGGTTTCGTTAATTCCGAATTAACGAATTTCCGTCGCGACGTGAATTAAATAATTACGCCTTGCGAAATTACTATTCAGTTCGCTAATGAATTAATTCTAAATTAATTCGTTTGCCCGAATTAAAATCCGATTTTAATTCCGCGTCGAAATCTAATTTCGTTTAATAATATATCGAATATATTATTTTATCGATTAATTCCAAATTAATCGATCTCTCTCTCTCTCCTAATAAGGCATTTTATCCAAGATAAAGTTTCTCCGCAATTAATCCAAGATTGATAAGGTTCGAATCAAACGTCATAGGTGAATCTTCAGGAAGCGACCCAAGAGATCTCCGGATATGTTGGCAGTAAATACGGTCGTTGGATAATCCAAACACGTACGTACCTCGTACTACGTCTTTACCGATTCACAAGACAAGGTTGGCTTCTAGCAAAGCGCCATGCCTACCCAATTCTCCAGAAATTCTTCTACTGGAATATAAGATCTTTATCAAGCGTAGTATACCGCAGTATCGCGTATATCGATCCAGTATCGGACGATCATATGTTAGGCCTGGGGCTGGAGATGTGTCTGCCCCGTACGAAACATATATCGGATATCAAACAACTAGTCTCTTTAAATCGGACAATCCTGACCTGGTCATATTGTCCCGACGGTTGCAACCTTTTATAGAGGACTAGTTCTGTATCCTGCGTGATCATCATCTCCATATGTCTGAAGTGATACTTCCATCTTGACATCACATCCAGTACACTACGATTCTCGATAAACCCAGAAGAGGCGTACACAGAACCGGTTAAAGCCCTGAACCACCAAAACCAAAGTTTACCGATTGTCGCAAGTACTAGCGATGTAAGTCTCAGGTTAAGACCATATACACCTACCCTGATGCGGCCTCCCATAGACACGCAGACATACTACCAATGGGATTCCGCGGGGTCTATCCAGAGCGAAGCTGTTTTTCGTACCATCGGTAAAACACAACCTCCTACCGCACTTGCATAAGTATCCAATACTTAAATATATGAGAACTATGCCGTTGTGCCATCACAACTCGCACAAGTGCAATACTAGTCTATTCCGCATTATCGATGTCTGATCTCGATAACACTCCGACTAGGGTATTTAATGATTAAACCTTTTATATTGATACTGTCTCATATCATCTCAATACGGAACTAATCATATGGACTTTTGCCATTAATAAATCAAAGTAAATAATTTTACAAAACGGCAAAAAGGCAATTTCATTATCGCATAGTTAATTTTGTACAATAATACAATATCATTTACAAAACAGTGACGCTATGAGTCATAATGTCCAACAGCTGGGAAGATTACCTGGTGGTCTGTAACTCTGAGCATTGGCCAGTTTTCCGATTTGATTCTCCAGTGCTTTGATGGAAGCTGATTGGCTCTGAAAGATAGCATCATACTTTTTTAACTGAGCCAGCACTTCTGATATTCCTGGTTCATTTGCCTGCTCCTGGCCTTTGTTCTGTTGTTGGAATCCAGGTGGTTGATAGTTCCGCTGTTGGCCTGAATTGTTTCTCCATGAAAAATTAGGATGATTCATCCACCCTGGGTTGTAGGTGTTGGAATATGGATTGTTCCCCTGTCTGTTGAAATTGTTGACAAAATTCACCGTTTCTTCAAGTTGGTTCGACTCTGGTGTTCCTCCATATGGTGAACTTGTGGATCCAGTGGTAAGAGTCTCCATAAATTTCATATCTGATCTAGCTTGGTGTTGACTGCTGTGTATTGGCTCCACTTTCATAAATTCCTGCAATTCTTTGGATCATGCTCCTTTCTGTTGGCCACAAAGAATTGTTGTTGGCCATTTCTTCGATTAGTTCCCAGGCTTAATCTTCTCCTTTTGCCATTAAAGCTCCTCCAGCAGCAGCATCGATTGTGGTTCTCATTATTCCAGAAAGCCCATTAAAGAATGTTTGGACTTGAAGCCATTTTGGAATCTCATGGTGAGGACATTTCCGGAGTAAATCTTTGTACCTTTCCCAAGCTTCGTAGAGAGTTTCAGAGTCTTGTTGTACAAAGGATGTGATGTCATTCCTCTGTTTTCCAGTTCTGGCTGGTGGAAAGTACTTTGTAAGAAATTTTGTGGCTAAAGTGTTCCAAGTTGTGATAGAACCTGCTGGTAGTGAATGTAGCCAAGTTTTAGCTCTGTCCTTCAAGGAGTATGGGAAAACATGCAGTCTCATTGCTTCTTCAACTTCTCGGTTGTAATTGAAAGTGCCACAAACTTCCAGGAAGTTGCTGATGTGGGCATTGGGATCTTCAGTTGCATTCCCCCCGAACTGAACTGACTGCCGAATCATCTGAATGCATGTTTTGATGTCACCCGCATTTGCTGGTAATGGAGGGAGTACAATGCAAGAAATGAGTCTGTCAACCACCGGAATGGTTCTGTCTCGAATGGGAATTGGTGGTGCAACCTCCAAAGGTTCAGATTCCATGTTGACTAAAGCTCCTTGGCCTTCTCGCCTTTCCCTTCTCAACTGTCTGATGGTTCTTTCAATTTCCGGGTCAAGCGGTCGAAGTTCAAAACTTCTGGTTCGTCTCATGAAGTTTCTGAGAACCCGAAACACAAGAAAACAAAAACAATAAGTAAAAAAGAAAATTAGATACAAGTAAATGTATCTAACCCCTCAACTAATAGTAAAAGATAAATAAGTCCCCGGCAACGGCACCAAAAACTTGACCGGCGTAAACACACACGTATAACGCAAGCGTACATATCGTTCAAGTAGTATAAAAAGTATCGATCCCATGAGGACTTAATATCTAAACTATTAATTTTATGAAGTCAAATGATTACTAGTATCTAACAGATTGATTGATTGATTTGAAATGGTGACGATTCTAAATTTAAAAGCAAGTAAATAAGATTGTCGAAAGTAGGTTTTAAGAAAAATTCAATATTAAAAACTATCTAGGGTTGTGATTTCTTTTAATATCATTTTAAAGATGAAGTGGTTATCTTAAAGTTGGGTAATATATTGATATATTAACCTGGAACACTAAATTATGTAAAAGCCTCTTCCGATGGTCAATTACAAATACCTATTATAATCCAATTGAACCATATGTCTATGTCAACCAAATTACCTAAATTCATTAAGATTAAGTTCCAATTAAGGCTACCCCCGCCCGACAGGTATATTCCTATCATGTAAGGAAATCTATTAAAGGGTTATCTATCCTCAAGGAAGATCGTGGGCTATTGAGTCTAAGGTGTTAAACTTAAAATCCCTATGTCTAGTTCATTTTAAGTTTACCTAATCAATTTTATTAATGGCCAGTTAATTAAAAAGCATTAAGATTAAGACTCAATAAACAAATCTTTATATTACCCGAACTATAATCTAACCCCTTATAAACCGGTGATATTAGAATTCATCACAACCCTAGATAACTTATTTAGTTACAACACATAACTAGGGCTGGTAAAAACTTGAAAATAAAAGACATGAAGTAAAAATGCGGTAAAGTAAATACTGAAAAGTAAATTACAATAAAATAAAATGCTAAGGTAAAATGAATTACTTTTACTACTACTAATTTATATATCTCCCATAAAATAATATATAAACTTGTGATAATATTACCAACCGACCAATCTGGCGGTATCCTGATTAAGTCAAATTAAGTCCAACCAGCCATTAAGTCTGTAATATTTGTCCATAAACCAGCCATAAAGGCGGAACCAAAATTAAATTACCAACCGACCAATCTTGCGGTATCCTTGATTAGTGAGGTTTAAACCAGATTAAAATTAAATTACCAACCGACCAATATAGCGGTATCCTTTTTAAGTCAAATTTTAAATAGTGAATATATTATTTTTAAGGGAGATTAATCTAAATAGCAATAGTAAAAGAATTACCTTTCACCCTAGCTGGGGAAGTTACCTCCTCATGGTGAATAGTAAAAACTGTAAAAAGTAAAGAAAGTAAATTACTATTATTACAAAAAGTAATTAAATTTTAATTACAAAACTTAAATTAAAGATACTAGAGAGAGAAACTCCCTATTTACATCAAAGAAATGAGAGAGAATGGTACAACAAAATCTAAAATTTCGAGCTCAATTTATAGGCCTCGATGGGGTTCCAGCATCGCGACGCCAAGGACTTTGGCGTCGCTACACCAGCTGCAGTTGGCGTGGCATGCTCTGGTTTTGACACGTGGCAATTCGGATAAGAAGATAAGGCGACACGTGGCGAGGCGGCTAAGAGCTCAATTATTATGCTGACGTGGCGATGACGTTGCACTGACGTGGTAATATGACTGAGATCAATTGTCGGCACCGTAGGATTGCGACATGTGTCACGCTGTGATTGGCTAATGCTGACATGGCATGTTCACTCGGTTGACCTGATGACGTGGATAATGACGTGGCAGAGTTGTCTCGTTGACCGGATGACGTGGTGACACGTAGGATGACACGTGGCACACATGGAAATAGTAATTGTCGGCACCGTATGATGAGGACATGTGGCATGGCGCACGTTAGCATATCGGCTGTGATGGTGACACGTGGCACGGAGCACGTTAGCAAAGTCAAACTTCTCAAATTCTGACCCGTTGACCCGGCGCACATTAGCATGACTTGGTGCACGTTAGGCGTCGTGACTCCAAGGGCTTCGGCGTCGCGACGTCCAAAATTACCAAAATGCCATTTTTTTGCCAATTTTTCATGTTTTGCTCCAAATCACCTTCAGAATGTCCTGAAACTTTATTTATCTACAAAATAACACAAAACACATCAAAATATTCACAAGACTCAAGAAATTATACAAAATATTAGGTTAAATGAGTGGGAAATAGTGATATAATTACCACTCATCAGGTGGCGACTCCATCATTCTCCAGTTTAGTCCCCCGCGGGCTACACTGTACTCCCAACCGGGCCGCGAGCCCGGAACATCATGCGTTGCCCAGTTTCTGTGTCCCACAGTCTGGCGACTCCACTGGGGATAGAGAATTGGCCCCGAAATAATGTCTTGTAATATTATGATTTGTGCTTTAATTGACCGTGTCTACTGTGGGTTAAAAGGGGTTTAATCAAAGGCATTCTTTAAGGCTGGGTAATGGTTTGGTGTCTTCCTTCATTCACTACCTTTCTATAAGGAAAATCTGTGAAGACATCTAGATAATCATTTACTTGTAGCCTATTGTGATGGACTAATTTGGAGGACTCATTGTTTATTCCTGTCACCAAGCGATAAGAGCCTAAGAGGCTAGGGTACTTAAGAGAGCCTCGCTCCACCCTCCCTCTGGGGAATCTACAATGGGAAATCCATCTGACAGTCAGTCACACACCATAACTCGTTGGCACGTACTGTAAGGTATAAAAAAGGTGCGCTTACTTGCTCGCTCGAACCCTTGAGTGGGGAGACCTAGTTGTGGGCAATCCTTCACCAGCGAGAGCCTTTGTCTACACTCCCGCAAACCCACACGTAGACCGGGGTTGTATGGCCTATAGCAACTATTTCATTATGCTTGTGGACCATCCTCATTTGGATGCAGTTGGGCTTCTTGTCAGAAATGCAAACTTGTTGGGCCATTTAAACTGGGACGAGTTTGTATCCAATGAAAATTGGGCCAAAAGCTTCTGAAATGTTGATGGGCCACTCTGTAGAAATTATTTATGTATGCTTGTGTTTGGGAACATTGTCGTTTGGATCCATTCAGACCTTTTTTCATGAGGTATGGGCTTGTTGGGCCATTTAAACTGGGACAAGAACGTATCTTATGATGATTGGGCCAAAAGCTTCTAAAACACCAATGGGCCATTATATGTTTGTGTTTGGGAGCATTATCATTTGGATACGGTTGGACTTCTTGCCATGAGATGTAAACTTGTTGGGCCATTTAAACTGGGACGAGTTCACTCCTATGACAGTTAGCCCAAAAGCTTCTATAATGATGATGGGCCGATTTGTGTGAAAATTTTAATGAATTATTATATTCCTTATATCGCATACATCTCATTCATCTCATGCATACATATATCATGTTAACACCCTCTATGTCTATAAAAGACATCATAGATTCCTGTTGGGTTAGGAAAGAGCGAAGGCTCACTAAAAGACCGGTAACAGATATGAGTACATCTGATAATGAGGTATCCCAGATAGATCAGTTGGAAAACGGTCTCGCCAAAATTACTAAACAGTTGCAAGCCTTGACTATTGCTGTGGCTCGTATGGTTGTACCCCATGCTGGGGGGAATTCTGAGAATGTGAGGCGTGAGGAGCCTCTGAATGGGTTGGGGGATGATATCCCCACTTTTGATGCCGACATGGCAGAATATGCAACAAGCAGAATGATTGGGTCTCAGGAAGAATTTCAGAAGCTTCGGGATCAGGTTGAAATAGTTACCCACAAAATGAGGGGTAAACATGAAGAGTTGTTAGATTATGAGGCAATGACCTTCGAAGAACAGTTGCCAGCTCAGTTCAAGATGCCAGATATGGCTAAATTCAATAGGAATGGGGATTCGAGGGTCCATCTCCGTCAGTATGTTTCAGTTATGAGTTCAGTGAGTTTATCCAAGCGTCAAGTGTAGAAAATGTTTGGGATGTCACTTGAGGGAGCGCCGGTAGTTTGGTATCACAGCCTTGAGATGAAGATTATGGAAGATTGGAGGGAACTAGCTGATGCTTTTCTGAAGCTATATGTTACAGATCTGGAAATTGATTTGTCACTCCGAGATTTGGAGAACACTAAGAAGAAGCCGGAGGAAAGCTTCAAGGAGTATATAGACTGCTGGAGAAGCTAGCTCCTAAAGATGCAGACTCGGCCCTCAGAGAAGGACCAAATTAAGATGATTATCAAGGGCACCAAGCCATCCATCTATGGGAAACTGAGGAGGATGACCTCCATGATCAATGACTTCCGACAGTTGAGGGAAACTGTCATGGATATTGAAGAAGAAGAAGCAGAGAACATGAAGTTTTATGGCCTAAGTATAAGGCCTATTGGGGGAACATCAGGTACCAAACCTGTTTCTGTGGAGATTGCTACCATTCGGAATCAGAGATTCTCCAACTTAGGGAGGCCCTTGTCTAAGGTGCTGGAAAAATTAAAAAGACAAGGACTTCTGAAACCCCTAAAGACCAAACCACTTCCCAACCCTCCACCACCACATCTCAATCTGAGCCAATACTGTCACTTCCACAAACAGAAAGGCCACAACACTGATAATTGTGCCCACCTCCGCCATGAAATCCATGACCTTATAGACTCCAAAAAGATACCCGATCCTGAAACAGAACACCTCAACACACACCAAAATCCCCTACCAAATTACCACTATGTCCCTCAACCGACCTATATGATAAACTCTGGCCTACCCGAAAGCCTTGTCCTCAAATCCTTTGACCACCAAGCCTATTGCCTTGGAATTTGGGATAGTAACTGTTAGACATTATGTCCCATAGCGTCACTGTTTGTAAATGATATTGTATTATTGTACAAAATTAACTATGTGATAATGAAATTGCCTTTTTCCGTTTTGTAATATTATTTACTTTGACTTATAAATGGCGAAAGTCCATATGATTAGTACCTGGACTGAGAATGATATGAGACAGTATCAGTCCCAAAGGTTTAATCATTAAATATCCCTAGTCGTAGTATTATCGAGACTGGACATCGATAATGCGGAATAGACTAGTATTGCGCTTGTGCACGTTGTGAGGGCACGACGGCATAGTTCTCATATATTTAAGTATTGGATACTTATGCAAGTGCGATAGGAGGTTGTGTTTTACCGATGGTACGGAAAACAGCTTCGCTCTGGATAGACCCCGCGGAATCCCATTGGTAGTATGTCTACGTGTCTATGGGAGGCCGCATCAGGGTAGGTGTATATGGTCTTAACCTGAGACTTACATCGCTAGTACTTGCGACAATCGGTAAACTTTAGTTTTGGTGGTTGGGGACCTTAACTGGTTCTGTGTACACCTCTTCTGGGTTTATCGAGAATCGTAGTGTACTGGATGTGATGTCAAGATGGAAGTATCGCTTCAGACATATGGAGGTGATGATCACGCAGGACACAGAACTAGTACTCTATAAAAGGTTGCAACCGTCGGGACAATATGACAAGGTCAGGATTGTCCGATTTAAAGAGACTAGTTGCTTGATGTCCGATATATGTTTCGTACGGGGCAGACACATCTCCAGCCCCAGGCCTAGCATGTGATCATCCGATACTGGATCGATGTACGCAATACTACGGTATACTACGCCTGATACAGATCTTATATTCCTATAAGAATATTTCTGGAGAATTGGGTAGGCATGGCGCTTTGCTAGAAGCCAACCTTGTCTTGTAAATCGGTAAAGACGTAGTACGAGGTACGTACGTGTTCGGATTATCCGACGACCGTATTTACTGCCAAAATATCCGGAGATCTCTTGGGTCGCTTCCTGAAGATTCACCTATGATATTTGATTCGGACTTAATTAATCTTGGATTAATTGCGGAGAAACTTTATCTTGGATAAAGTGCCTAATTTAGAGAGAGAGAACGATTAATTTGGAATTAATCGATAAAATTATTGTATTCGATATAATAATCGAAATTCGATTTCGACGCGAAATTAAAATTAGATTTTAATTCGGGCATACGAGTTAATTTAGAATTAATTCGTAAGCGACGTAAATAATAATTTCGCTAGGAGCGATTATTTATTTAAATCCGATTTAATTAACGTCGCGACGCTAGCTCGGTATTTCGGAAATATCGAACCCGAACGCGTGAGTGGACGTGGGCCCACTTTCATTTGGGAACGTGTGGGGCCCACATGACACTTGTCATTATATGCATTATTTTATTGATAAGGCATTGCATGTTAATAGTGTACAAAACACTCTAAGGCATTGCATGGTGATAGTGTGCATTACACTCAAAGGCTTTGCATGGAGTTTGAGTGTTTGACACTCTAAGCCATTGCATGGTTTATGTCATAGATTTATTATTTATTTAATAAATTATAACATAAATATAAATTGATTTTTGGTAAAAAAAGATCAATTAAGACTTTACACAAAATCTCTCTTCTCTCTCAAATTGCCGAGAACTCCATTGACAAGGGCAAGGAAGATTTGATCTTCTATTTCTCCATTTTTGCTAGCACAAGCAAGGGATCAAAAGAGGTGATAGGGAAACCATCAAAGAGCTTGGAATACAAGAGCTTGGAGCTTCAAGTCTTCTTCCTCCTCTTGGCCGAATCTTCCAACACTTGGAGCTTCCACCATTTGATCATCTTCTTCATCACATAGCTTTGTAAGTATGATTCCGCCATGCTTCAAGTCTTTTATATATATTCATTTATAGTATTTCATGAATGCTTAATCTTTCCTTGGGACATATAATAGAAACCAACAATGGTATCATGGAGCCATGGTTAAGCATGAAATACTTTAGGTTAAAATTTGACAAAATTGGTTGAAGCATGTTCTTGTGAAATTTGATGAATAAGTATGCTTGCATGTATATAGAATGATATTACATGGAATCAATTTTATGAAAAATGCATTGGATGATTTTTCCCCAAAATTTTGACCTTGGCCGAATGGGTGTGGTAAATTGATAAAAGCATGTTCTTGTGAAATTTGATGAATAAGTATGCTTGCATGTATATAGAATGATATTACATGGAATCAATTTTATGAAAAATGCATTGGATGATTTTTCCCCAATATCTTCACCTTGGCCGAATGGCCGAATGAGGGCATAATTTCTGGGAAGACTTCTCCAGTAGTGATGAAGAAGACGTGAGGGGGATGACATGCAGTGGGTGTTTCTATAATGATATGACTGAGAAGGGTAAATGAGTGTTATCAGAGGGTAGAGAAGTGGCTGAGAACACAGAAAATACTGAAGGAGATGTAGTGCAGCAGCAGTTGAGGAAAACCCTAGCACAAGTGAGTATCTGAGATTTATTGTGTGCATCTCAGAAGCACAGGCGGGCCATGGTTGAGGCCTTAAGCAAGATAGTGGTGACGGAGGATGCCAACCCCGCAATGTTTGTTGGGTCAGTGTAAAAGGAGGCTTTACAGGCAATCACTTTTTCTGAGGAAGAACTCCCAGCTGAGGGGAGAAATCATAATAGACCTTTATTTATCAGAGCTGAAGTGAGGGGTAAAATGACCTCTTGTGTGATGGTGGATGACGGCTCATCCATTAATGTGTGCCCGTTAAAGATTTTGGCCAAGCTGGGTATAAAAACAACAGATCTGGATCCCTCTAGTATGACTATCAAGGCTTATGATGACAGTAAGCGAGGAGTTGAGGGTACATTTGTAGTAGCAGTCAAGGTTGGTCCTATTGAGGACGAAGTTGAGTTCACCGTGCAGGATATCCCAGCCACTTTTGCCTTGTTGTTTGGAAGGCCTTGGTTTCATAAGCTTGGGGGCGTGCCCTCCACTCTGCATCAGATGATTAAGTTCCCGTATGGGGGAGAAATTGTCACCATCCGAGCTAAGGTAGACAATACTGTGGCTGCTTTGGAAATACAACCTTTCACGAGGTTCCAAGTGTCGGCGACTTTTGAGGAATGGGTGGATCCTACGGTAGTTAGGATCATGGGAAAGATGAAGTTTGAGCCGGGTGAGGGTTCAAAACTGCCAGACTTTAGAGGACAGACTACTCGGAGGGGTTTGGGGTACAAATCTGACGAAGAAAAGCCGAAGGTTAAAAAAAAAAGGGCTGAAATTGATGGAATGCTTTGTGAAGGCTTCGGGGTATCAAGGTGAACCTGAACCAATAGAAGTTAATGGGATTGTGGTGCCTAGATTTGTGATCTTCCAGGATATGTTGGGTGAAAAGCCGCTGACAGAGGAAATTGTGAAAGAAGAAGATAAGTGGGAAGAAAAATTGATGAAGTTGGAGAGCCTGACTCTCAAAGAATATAAGAAGTCTGAGAAAAACCTGGTTGCGGAGGATGAAGTGTCTGCCGATGATGAAGACATTTATCTTCCTGATTTATTTGAGTGTACTCCCGCATTTATTAGCAATAAAGACAATCATTTTGCTTATTTGCCCGAGTCTTTTTCCTCTAACTTGCATGGCTTGAGTATATTTGATATCAGCTCCACCAGAACGAATGCATTTAACTTAGGAACGCCTGAGAATCCTAAGGAAATTCTGATTGTAAGTGAAGTTACCGTTGAAGAGCGGGAGAAATTAGAAGAAGTATTGGTCAGATATGCCAAAGTGTTTGCTTGGTCCTATGAGGACATGTTTGGGGTAGACAGAAGCATTGCCCAACACAATACCAACTTATCCGAATATGAAGCCATTGAAACATAAACTTCGACGGATGAGACCTGAGTGGGCCGAAAAGGTCAGAGAAGAGGTTAAGAAACATATAGATGTGGGGTTCCTGGAAGTGGTAAAGTATCCCGAATGGTTAGCAAATGTTGTGCCAGTGCCGAAGAAAGACGGGAAAGTCAGAATGTGTGTGGATTACAGAGATCTCAACAAGGCTTGTCCGAAAGATGATTTTCCTCTACCTCATATTGATGTACTAGTTGATAGTGCATCTTTATCTGCCATGTATTCATTTGCAGATGGATTTTCAGGGTATAATCAGGTTCTTATGGCTGAGGAAGACAAGCATAAAACTATCTTCGTCACAGAGTGGGGTACTTATTGTTACAAGGTAATGCCATTTGGGCTCAAAAATGCAGGAGCTACTTATCAGTGGATGGCCACTATATTGTTCCACTGATGCACAAAGAGATTGAGGTGTATGTGGATGACATGATGATGAAATCAGAGACAAGAATTGGGGAAATAGAAGCACTGGAGAAGTTCCTTTAAAGGGTTGACAAATACAACTTACGGCTGAATCCCAAGAAATGTGTGTTTGGGGTAACATCTGGAAAATTACTAGGACATACAGTGGGAATGGGAGGAAAAGAGGTAGATTCTGAGAAAATCAAGGCAATTACTGAGATGCCGGCACCGAAGACAGAGAAAGAGGTTAGAGCATTCCTTGGGAAGATTCAGTATATCAGTCGGTTCATCACCAAGTTGACGTCAGTATGTGAGCCTATCTTCAGACTGTTGAGAAAGGACCAGCCAGTGAAATGGAATGAGCAGTGTCAGTCAGCTTTCGACAAGATCAGAGAATACTTGGTAAAGCCTCCTGTTTTGAAACCTCCGAGACCGGGCAAACCCTTGGTACTGTATTTAGCTATAGAATCAGAAGCACTGGGGGCAATAATGATACAGGCAGATGAGACCGGGGTAGAGCATGCAGTCTACTATCTAAGTAAGAAAATGCTTCCGTATGAAGCCCGCTATCAAGAAGTAGAGAATATCTATTTGGCAGTAGTATGTGCATCCAGAAAATTGCGGCATTACTTCTAATCTTACAAGATCCAGGTAGTGGCAAAGGAGAATCCTTTGAAATATCTACATTCAGTGCCTTCGCTAGTGGGAAAATTGGGCAGATGGTTAATGTTGCTGACAGAGTTTGACATTGAGTACCTCACTTCCAAAGTGATCAAGGGGCGAGCCGTAGCAGAGTTTCTGGCATTGCAACCTATTGAAGGGGATCAGCATAAGTTTGAATTTCCAGATGAAGAGATCCAGGCAATAGCAGTTCAGGGATGGAAAATGTACTTTGACGGAGCAGTGAATTACAAAGGAGCCGGAATTAGGATCGTGATAGTGACCTCCGGAGTAGAGACTTTGCCTTTGGCCAAGAGGTTGACGTTCAGAGTAACTAACAACATGGCTGAGTATGAAGCATGTGCTTTTGGTTTGACAGCACTAATAGCCTTGGAGGCTGAGAGTGTGGAGGTCTACGGAGATTCGATGCTGGTGATCCGACAGATGCAGGGAGAATGGTAATTGAAAGAAGAACGGTTGAAACCTTACCTTTTTCACCTCAGAAAGTTAGCACAGGTTGTCCCCGATTGTAAGTTTCAGCACTTGCCGCGAGAAGAGAATCAGATGGCAGATGCATTAGCTAAACTTGCAGCGACTTGGGAAAATCCAGAGAAGTTGGTAATGAGACCGTTGGTACTGACAACAACAAATAGACCTGTTTATGAGATAGAAAGAGTCCTGGAAGTGGAGATCGACGATGGTAAACCTTGGTATCACGACATTCAAAGGTATCTGGAACACAGGGAACTCCCGGAGAAGGCAGGTAGAAAAGACAGATTAGCCATTCAGAAATTAGCTTCCCAGTATGTGATTTTGAAAAGGGAACTGTACAAGAGGCAAGCAAATGGTATTCAGTTGAAATGTTTAAGAAAAGAAGAGGCTCAGCAGGTAATAGAAGAAGTACACGCCGGGGTATGTGGTCCGCACATGAACGGGTTGAATATGTCCCGCAAGATAGTGAGACAGGGTTTTTACTGGTCAACCATGGAGACAGATTGCACAAAGATGGTAAAACACTGTCATGATTGTCAAGCACACGGTAATTTGAATCATTTACCATACACAGAGTTGCACGGGTTGTCAGAGCTGTGGCCTTTCTCAACATGGGAAATTGATATGATCGGAGAGATTCGACCGAATGCATCGAATGGGCATCGCTTCATAGTAGTGGCACTAGATTATTTCTCAAAGTGGGTGGAAGCCGAGTCATTCCGCAATTTTATAGCGAAAAAGATGGCAAAGTTTATAACTCATAATCTCATTTGTCGGTATGGTATGCCGTACCATGTGGTTACAGATAACGGAGTTCAGTTTCAGGGGGAAACAAAGGCAATGCTACAGAAATACAGGATATGCCACCATAAGTCATCACCGTACAGGCCGCAGGCAAATGGGGCAGTTGAGGCAGCCAACAAGACAATAAAGACAATTTTGGCCAATATGACAGAGAACTGCAGGGATTGGACCGAAAAACTACCGTATGCTTTATGGGGGTACAGAACGTCAGTAAGAACAGCGACAAGATGGAAGTAGTACTGCCAGTGGAGGTTGAGATACAGTCAATGAGGGTATTAGCATAAATAGAGTTACTTGAACAAGAATGGGTCGCACAGTGGTTTGGTCAGTTAGCACTACTAGATGAGAAGAGAATGAAGTCCTTGCATCACATGCAGATATATCAAAAGAGGTTGGCTCGAGCATTCAATAAGAAGGTGCGCCCTACTAAGATTAAAAAGGGTGATTTGGTACTTAAGAAGTCAAGACCATCGACGATAGATCTGAGAGGAAAGTTCAGACCTAACTGGGAAGAACCTTACATAGTGCAGAAAGTAATGGGAAATGGGGCAGTGAAACTGTCAGACTTGGAAGGTAACGAGTTCACTGAGCCGATCAACGTGGACAGATTAAAGTAATATTTTGCCTGAGAAAGAGAAGACATTGCAGAAGGCCTAACCCGACGGGATAAGAAAACTCATGCATGCATCCATACACGTAACACATTTTGGCATTTGTTTTGTGTTTGTTTTCTATCCGCAGGTTTTGAAGAAGAAAAGAGAAGACGACGAAGACAAGCCGATTAGAAGCATCAATATACCAGCAGCAGTTTTGGGATGCGTCCCAGAGAGCGAGGCCCACATCAATACTAGCAGCAGTCTTGGGGATGCGTCCCGGGGTTGAGGCCCACGTCAACACATATACCAGTTGCAGTTATTGGGATGCATCCCAGGATCGAGGTCCACTACATCATCAGTTTCGGGATGCGTCTCAAGGTCGAGGCCTACCTTTTTTCAGCGGTATTGGGATGCGTCCCGGGGTCGAGGCCCCTGTTGTCGGTTACAGCTATTGGGATGCGTCCCAGGATCGAGGTCCATTGCATCATCAGTTTCACGATGCGTCCCAGGGTCGAGGCCCACCTTTTATCAGCGGTATTGGGATGCGTCCCAGGGTCGAGGCCCCCGTTGTCGGTTGTAGCTATTGGGATTCGTTCCAAGGTCGAGGTCCACTACATCATCAGTTTCGGGCTGCGTCCCAGGGTCGAGGCCCACCTTTTATCAGCGGTATTGGGATGCGTCCCAGGGTCGAGGCCCACCTTTTGTCAGCGATATTGGGATGCGTCCTAGGGTCGAGGCCCCCCTTATCGGTTGCAGTTATTGGGATGCGTTCCAGGATCGAGGTCCACTGCATCATCAACTCAGTTCGAGACAACAGGCAAGTCAGGTAGCATCTGGCAAGCCAAGTAAGTGAAAATGCATTGCATAACTTTGATAGGATTTTCATTGTTATACATCACATAAGTCCCATCAAAGTGGGAGCGAATGTAGGCACTACATTTTTGCATACAAGTCCCTATTATGAGTCTCATTTGGAGACACTACCTTTTAAGTCACGGAAGTCACGGGAAACGGACGTCGAAAGGGGAAATTCAGAATAAGTATGTCATCATATTCATTTCACAAGTTCACTGTCTTCGTTCGTGCTGCGTTCGTGACCACGTTCGAACGTCAAGCAGATTACGGGCGTTCGTGTAGCGTTCAAATAAGCATTCGAACGATGTCTGTATTTCTGGTTTTACTGCTAGCCTCACACCCAAGCCCAATTTGTTGGACAAAATGACCCATAGCGTCACTATTTGCACAGATCATTGTGTTGTTGTAGCAAATTAACTATGTGACAAGGAAATTGCACTCTCATCATTTGTGATTAGATAACCATAGATATATAAATGAAGAGAGGTCCATATGATTAGTTCCTGGATTGAGAATGATATGAGACAGTATCAGTCCCCGAAGGATTAATCATTAAATATCCCTAGCCGGAGTATTATCGAGACTGGACATCGATAATGCTGAATAGGCTAGTATTGCACTTGTGCGCGTTGTGAGGGCACAACGACATAGTTCTCATATATATAAGTATTGGATACTTATGCAAGTGCGATAGGAGGTCGTGTTTCACCGATGGTACGGGAAACAGCTTCGCTCTGGATAGACCCCTCGGAATCCCATTGGTATTATGACTATGTGTCTATGGGAGGCCGAAATCAAGGTAGGTGTGTATAGTCTTAACCTGAGACTTACATCGCTAATACTTACGATGATTGATAGACTTTGGTCTTGGTGGTACAGGGCTTTAACCGGTTCTGCGTACACCACTTCTGGATTTATCAGAGAGTCGTAGTGTATTGGGTGTGATGTCGAGACAGAAGTATCACTTCAGTCATAGTGGAGATGATGTCACGCAGGATACGGTACTAGTGCTCTTGAGTGATGCACATCCAATCGGGATATTGTGACCAGGTCATGAATATCCGATTATAGAGACTATGTTACCAGACATCCGATATGTGTTTCGGACGGGCCAGACACTTATCCAGCCCCAGCCCTAGCACGTGACTATCCGATACTGGGCCGATATACACAATACAATGGTATACTACGCTTGATACAGATCTTAATATTCTTAGGTGAATATGACCGGAGAATTTGGTAGACATCGTGCTTTGTTAGGAGCCGACCTTATCTCGTAAATCGGTAGAACGTAGTACTTGGTACGTACGTGATTCGGATACACCGACGACCGTATTTACTGCCAACGTATGCGGGGATCTCATGGGTCGCTTCCCGATAATGCACCGATGACGCATAACTCGCACTCATTAATAATCTGGGATTATATAGAAGAGAGAGAAAATTAATCTAGGATTAATTACAGAAATATTTTATCTGGGATAAAATATCGTCTAAAGAGAGAGAATGATTAATTTAGAATTAATCGGTAAATTAGTATATTCGATATATTAAACGAAATTAGATTTCGACGCGGAATTAAAATTAGATTTTAATTCGGGCGAACGAATTTATTTAGAATTAATTCGTTAGCGACATGAATAGTGAATTCGCTAGGCGTAATCATTTAATTGCGACGCAACGGAAAATTCGCTAATTGAGAATTAGCGAACCCGAGCCCGAGTGTGATTGCGAGCGCATTCGTATTTCGAATTCGAGTGCGGTGACGCAAGTCACATCAAGCGTCAAATCAATCGTCACATCAAGCGTCAAATCAAAAGTCACTTTGAGTGATTGATTGATTGATTGATTTGATTGATGGATTGAGTGAAAGACACACATCAAATCACTTTATTAAAGTGACATTTGAATAGTGATGTAAGTAGGTGAAATAGTGACTAGCTAAAGACTTTTACCATTTAATTTATTAGATATATTATTTTGGTAAATGGTTTTTAGCATATTTTCTAGGAAAATATATATAAGACATTTTATTAGGTAAATGTTTGATAAGTCTTCACTTTTTCACCTCTCTCTCCCTTTGTTCTTCTTCACGCCAAAATGAAAGAAAACTCACTGTTTTCATACCAGTTCAGGCGTGAACTTTAGGGAAGGAATGAGTGGTTTTCATGGTGAAAAATCAAGTGCTAGCACACTTGCGACTATTGCGAAGGTGTTAGGGAGGTTCACCCATGAGGCGGGACTCATCCGACGGAGTTTGGAGCTTCGAAATGAGACCCGAATTAGCTCAAACCAGTGAGCAAATCTGCACAGTGGCGTGAGCAAGGCAGTGGGCTTTATGGCTTGATTCGTCTTCAAATCGACATAACCGATCAATGTAAGTATTCCGCTATCTTCGTTGGTGTATTCGCACATTAATTTCATGTCTTGTTTGATCTTGGGACCTAGATAATAACCAACAATGGCATCAAGAGCTATAGGTTCAAGCATGAAATTGTAGGGCTTAAAAATTGGGTATTTTGTATTTGAGCATGATTTAATAAAATTGGATGATTGATCATGCTTAGTAGATGTAATATTGAAGATTGATTTGATCAATTTCAAGAAAAAGTGTTTAGAACAATTTTCCCCAAATGTGTTATCTTGGCCGAATGTGTGGATGATTTTGGATTCTTGGAATTTTTGTTTTTGATTCATTTGATGAGTTGGAATCATTAAGGATAATGTTAATTTGGAACTAATTGGATTGGATTTTGAATTGAACATAAAATCCCCAAATTGATCACCTTGGCCGAATAGGTATTATGCCCTAATGTCTTGGTATCTTTTGATTTTTGAACATTGGATGTATTGGAAATCATTCGGGATAAGGATTTAATATCGATTGTGAAATTAATTGGATTGAATTCGAATCGGATAAAAATCCCTCCCTTGGTCGAGACCTTTAAGCATGTAAATGGGTTTGATTTTTGATTAATTTGTGTTGGACACCAATTGATGAAAATGACCATGATTAATTATATAAATTCATGTTTTAGAAATGTTGATTTGGGTAATTGATCATGTAATACACTTTGGTAATTAAATTGGGAAAATTGGATTTTTTGAATTTAATTATTTGGGCCTATTTTTGATATTGGGCTTCTAATGTTGTAATTGGGCTTATTGGGCTTGATTTTATCAAGTTGGGTTTAGGCCAAATGGATTGGATCCAATTGGGCCCAAAACCACTTCCGTTAAGCCCAAATGCGACTAATGAACCTTTAAAGTTCAATTGGGCCAAGATTGATTTATGGGCTTATGGGGTAAATCCCGGATTGGACTTTGGTTATCGGTTTGACCCGAGTTGACCAAAAGTCCACGCCTTAAGAAATCAATTAAAAGCCCATTGGACTTAATTGAATTGACGTTGGACGTTAATCGGTCTTTGAGACGCGTTACGATTAAATTTGGAATTTAAATCGTAAAAGGTTTATTAAATAAAAGTGTAATATTTAATTTGGAATTGAATAGTGAATTAGTATTAAATACATGTTAAATTAGATTTAATGATGTAGTTTAATTTAATTCATGAATTCGTACTTTAAGTACTTATTCGCAAAAACGAGTTTGACTCGAACAAAATCAAATCGTTGTTTGAACATTGGATGATCACTTAATTATCAGATTAATTAATTTGATTAGATTGATTGATAGCATGCTTATGTGTGTGAATACGTGGTTGTGTTGTATGAATAATGTATATCGGATGGATATTAGTCGGGTGGGGCAATTTTAGAAATTGTTGTAATAAATTCGATTTATTAAATTGGACCTGCGTGTCCAGCCTTATCACCTTCATTCTCTTTGTATTCTCTTCTCACCTATTCCCCTCCATGTAAATGAGGTTTCTTTAGAAGTGTAGTGTAACGGGTAGAAGTAATACAAATGCTAGCTTGAGTGAGAAAGGAGAGATTTGATCTAGGATCAATGTAAAGTATCCATCCGCATATCATTATTATTTATTTTCATACTCGCTTTATTATGTATTTAGAATGCATGTTTAAGGGTGTATGATGATGAGACCTTAACAAAGATAATTAAATTGGTAGCCAATTTGTACGCGAAAAACCCTCGTTAAATATCAAGCGTTTATTTTCCTTCCATTGAGTGATTCTTGCTCAAGATCCGAGATTGGCAGGGGTTGTTGGCCAAAGTCAAGCCCTTGTCCGTCAAAGATGTGTTTTAATCACGAGGCTTTGTTCCATATCGGTGTCGTGTCCAAGTTGTGGTTTGTTGGCCAAAGTCAAGACCACTTCTTGTCCATTGACATTGATTACGAAGCTTCCATGTCAATGGGTCCGCGCTTGACTGGGATCACTAGGTTTGTTGTGCCAAAGCCAAGGCCTAGTTGATTCAGAGGAAAAAGGTTAGGGTATATATTCGATATATAGGCATATATTAGATATATGTTTGGGACTTGGATGTCCACCTACTGGATCTAGGAGTTGGATGGGATCCAATTGATCTTCGAGATCTACCTAGTTAATTATCATACAATTTGTTGGCCAAAGTCAAGATTGTGTGATATTTAACGGGATCCTAGCCCACTAGGAAACACGGTTTCCCGAGTACTCGACAGAGGGTTAGAGGCTCGACGAAAAATAGTGGGAGGCAAGTATTGAATTTGCAACATTCGTTCGAATACTCGCTAAACGCGCTCATCTATATTTTACTCGTCATATTAATCAAAAGTATTAGTTGGACTAATATTTTATGTTGTTTTAAATATATATATATAGTTGGACTATATACAAACTCATTCGATATATAGTTGATTTTATAATTGGATTATAGTAATCAATATAATTGAATTAAAATTATAGTTGATTAAATAATTGGATTATTGTAATCATTATAATGAATAGTACCTTATTAAATTGATTAAATAGTTGGACTATTGAAATCAAGAAAGAATTGAAAAGTTGAATATTAAAATATATAATCCTTGGATTAAATGTTTTAAATGATTTAATTTTCATATTGGGAATAATAATAGGTTACTTTATTTGATAAAATAACTTATTATACCTAAGCCCAAAATTAAGCAAATAAGTAGAGCATAAATCTTTGGAAGATTTATGTGATGATGACTTTAGTGCTTAATTTAATATACTTGACAATAAATCTATTTTAAAGTATTAAGTTGCAATTAATAATTCTTGGAGAATTAATTGACTATTCTAGTGGAGAAAAGTCAAAGTTTGCAATTGGGCAAGTTGCACAAGGTGCACATCATTTCGATATTCCGAAACCCAAGGCTTGGCCAAAGGTTTGTGAAATATTGAAAAGATAATTGACATATCCCAAAGTGACTACCATTTGGATATGGAAGACACGAAGGAATTAAAGAAAGGGCGATGGTCTAACTTTAAAAATATTTGTCAAAGTTATGTTCACTACTAGTATTGAAATTGGATTTTAAATACTTAGTGTGGTACATAAAATATATGTATTGATGTTCAGAATCCGCTATGAGCTGGATACTGACTTCAAGCCGAGATTTCTCTGCAAATCGGAAACGGGACGAAAGTCGCTGTTTCGACCGTAGATACCTAAGTTTAGGAACTACCCTTTGGGTATGTACTTAAATTAGGAACTGTTATAATGTAACTAGTTTGACTAGAGACATTATCTCTATATCAGTGTTTAATCCGTTGCGGATAAACCTTTATATTCTAGAACACTAAAGTGTTTTATTATATAAAGATGATACTGAGATAAACACATTAGATGTGAATAACAGAATTTATATTTTGAATATAATAAAATCTCTAACATATAAAAATGACAAATAAATAGCTCAAATTGATTTGATCAATAGAGACTTATTTGTGGCATTGTTGTCTAGGACACAATTAAACGAGACTCGTATATCCACACTTTTGAAGAGTGGGTACTAGGACTGATTTGACTATTCAAATAAGGTCTGCGAATCTAGTTTATTAGGTAAAGTACCTAAAATACTATTTACTTGGTAATAGTAAAAGGGCCACCGATCTGTTAGCCCTATTCATGGTGAAGTAAGTGGGCCCATATCTAGCTAAGCTAGATGTGAACATGAATATTTCATGACCTTAACGGATGTGGCATCACGTTATGGTTATGTGTTTCTTTTGAAGAACACAAATCGGAAACTTTAAAGTTTCGACACGAAGTAAATAAACAGATCGGCTATAGTATTATTCCGCCACGGTAAGACCGTAATGGAAAATACTTAAGCAGTAAGTTTCATACGTACATGAAAGAGTATGGTATTCTTTCAAATGAGGACTCCTCCCGAGACACGTCAGTTAGACGGTGTGTCCGAACTAAAACCGAATTTTGTTGGACATGATAAGGTTTATCACGAGTCGCTCTGAGCTACTGTTTCCTTCAATAGGATATGTATTAACAGTGCAAAACTTATTTAGAATAAGGTTCCATATAAATCTGTTTGACAGATGTCATATAGGATATGAACAGGGAAGAAACGAGGTTTCTCATTCCTGATAATTTGGGTATGCCAGGCATAACGTTTGGATGATACCAAACTAAAAGACCCGAAATGGATAAGTGCCAATATAGGTTATCCTAAGGGAAACCATAAGTATAGTACTTATAAATCTCACATGAGAACAATGTGATTGTTGCTCACCATGCGGTTTTTCCTGAGAGGAATACCGATATGCAGTGGTCAGTGGGAGGATAGTGATACTCGATGAAAATCGGAGTAATACTGTTCAAGGCACGAAGTCCTTAATGGAACACAAATAGTTCATCTATGATGAATCTATACCATTAATCTTCAAATACATAAGAACTAGTAGATCGGATAGAGTCAGAAAACAACCTAGGGTATGGGTTTCTGATCTAACCCCATAAAGATGTCAATCTTATGGAGGTGTACCATCCGACTACGTTTTGAGGAAGTGATACGAGGTATCGACTCCCTATTATGGCAAAGTGCCATGAGTCCGAAATGGATTCCATGTATAACAACTATTTTGGATACTAGTTGTTGTACCACAAGGCATTGTACCTATTGGTACATTAACATCTTCAAGGAAGACATACATGGAAGGCAACATACCAACGTACAAAGCTGGGCTTTTGACGGAAAGGTATCGTTATCAACATTGTGTTAATAATGATTCAACCTTTTACCTGTTGCCATGGTAAATCCATTTTGAAGATGCTTGTTGATAACTGCGTATTTCATTTATGAAATGTGTCAGTTATAGATCAAAATCGCTTTCCTGAAAAGGAAACCTTTTGGAGAATGTTTATAACATTCTGACGATTTTGTATAACCGACAAACAAGGTTCGGTTATGTCGGATTTTCGATCCATGTTTGATTAATGCAAGCATAAGGTTCTTGGAACTGTCGTTTTGAAATAATCATAATGGTTTATGATTTGAATCAAAACGAAATAATTCTTGTGTATATAAGGAGGTTAGTGGGAGAGCGCACTGACAGTTAAATTCCCATATAGCAATTGATGAAAGCTTGGCTTTCAATAGAAATTCTCCGTAGAATTCTGGGGAGTAACAACCTTTATTCAAGGAATAAAGATCTACTGGGATAGATTTGGAGTTGTTAACACTCTTTGGGAAATTGTACATTTAAAATGTACTTGATTTGGTGTCTCATACGCTTCGAGCATATGGAGTCACAATCGGGTCAATCCAAGTGACAGTCACTGGATTGAAGTTAAGAACATCTGTTAGTATCTCAGAGAACTAAAGATGATATCTTAAACTATGGAGAATGAGAACTTGAAGTCACTGGGATCACTGCTGCAAGTTTCCAAACGATTAAATAATACGGTACTATTAAGTTTGAACACTGGGACAGTGAGCTGGAAATATTCCGAGCAAGATAACTGTTGCCGAATAAACAACAAATGCGGATTATTGCTGCAGCTGAGGCAGCAATAGAAGCCATTTGGGTCGAAAATAAATCTAATTAGATTAGATATAGTTCTGTTAGCGGCTGAGCTAGGCGTCAGCACAGGCTAAGGAATTAAAGGTCTCATCAACGATCCAGATATATACTTCTATATCATCTGATTCGTTCGGATCATACATCGTGGCGATGTGATGATCGTATAAATCACGTCAGACGATTATCAAACAAATCCGCTGACGAAAACTTTTCCTCAGCAATTTGAGCGAACCGTACATAGTTCGGGTGTGGGACACTTGAGTGACTCGCTACGTGCCAAGTGGGAGATTGTTGGACAAAATGACCTATAGCATCACTATTTGCACAGATCATTGTGTTGTTGTAGCAAATTAACTATGTGACAAGGAAATTGCACTCTCATCATTTGTGATTAGATCACCATAGATATATAAATGAAGAGAGGTCCCTATGATTAGTTCCTGGATTGAGAATGATATGAGACAGTATCAGTCCCCGAAGGATTAATCATTAAATATCCCTAGCCGGAGTATTATCGAGACTGGACATCGATAATGCTGAATAGGCTAGTATTGCACTTGTGCGCGTTGTGAGGGCACAACGACATAGTTCTCATATATATAAGTATTGGATACTTATGCAAGTGCGATAGGAGGTCGTGTTTCACCGATGGTACGGGAAACAGCTTCGCTCTGGATAGACCCCTCGGAATCCCATTGGTATTATGACTATGTGTCTATGGGAGGCCGAAATCAAGGTCGGTGTGTATAGTCTTAACATGAGACTTACATCGCTAATACTTACGATGATCGATAGACTTTAGTCTTGGTGGTACAGGGCTTTAACCGGTTCTGCGTACACCACTTCTGGGTTTATCAGAGAGTCGTAGTGTATTGGGTGTGATGTCGAGACAGAAGTATCACTTCAGTCATAGTGGAGATGATGTCACGCAGGATACGGTACTAGTGCTCTTGAGTGATGCGCATCCAATCGAGATATTGTGACCAGGTCATGAATATCCGATTATAGAGACTATGTTACCAGACATCCGATATGTGTTTCGGACGGGCCAGACACTTATCCAGCCCCAGCCCTAGCACGTGACTATCCGATACTGGGCCGATATACACAATACAATGGTATACTACGCTTGATACAGATCTTAATATTCTTAGGTGAATATGACCGGAGAATTTGGTAGGCATCGTGCTTTGCTAGGAGCCGACCTTGTCTCGTAAATCGGTAGAACGTAGTACTTGGTACGTACGTGATTCGGATACACCGACGACCGTATTTACTGCCAACGTATCCGGGGATCTCATGGGTCGCTTCCCGATAATGCACCGATGACGCATAACTCGCACTCAATAATAATCTGGGATTATATAGAAGAGAGAGAAAATTAATTTAGGATTAATTACTGAAATATTTTATCTGGGATAAAATATCGTCTAAAGAGAGAGAATGATTAATTTAGAATTAATCGGTAAATTAATATATTCGATATATTAAACAAAATTAGATTTCGACGCGGAATTAAAATTAGATTTTAATTCGGGCGAACAAATTAATTTAGAATTAATTCGTTAGCGATGTGAATAGTGAATTCGCTAGGCGTAATCATTTAATTGCGACGCAACGGAAAATTCGCTAATTGAGAATTAGCGAACCCGAGCCCGAGTGTGATTGCGAGCGCATTCGTATTTCGAATTCGAGTGCGGCGACGCAAGTCACATCAAGCGTCAAATCAATCATCATATCAAGCGTCAAATCAAAAGTCACTTTGAGTGATTGATTGATTGATTGATTTGATTGATGGATTGAGTGAAAGACACACATCAAATCACTTTATTAAAGTGACATTTGAATAGTGATGTAAGTAGGTGAAATAGTGACTAGCTAAAGACTTTTACCATTTAATTTATTAGATATATTATTTTGGTAAATGGTTTTTAGCATATTTTCTAGGAAAATATATATAAGACATTTTATTAGGTAAATGTTTGATAAGTCTTCACTTTTTCACCTCTCTCTCCCTTTGTTCTTCTTCACGTCAAAATGAAAGAAAACTCACTGTTTTCATACCAGTTCAGGCGTGAACTTTAGGGAAGGAATGAGTGGTTTTCATGGTGAAAAATCAAGTGCTAGCACACTTACGACTATTGCGAAGGTGTTAGGGAGGTTCACCCATGAGGCGGGACTCATCCAACGGAGTTTGGAGCTTCGAAATGAGACCCGAATTAGCTCAAACCAGTGAGCAAATCTGCACAGTGGCGTGAGCAAGGCAGTGGGCTTTATGGCTTGATTCGTCTTCAAATCGACATAACCGATCAATGTAAGTATTCCGCTATCTTCGTTGGTGTATTCGCACATTAATTTCATGTCTTGTTTGATCTTGGGACCTAGATAATAACCAACACAATTAACCAACCAAAGCCCATAAAACACATCCAAATTAATAAAACACATATTTAACACATGGGGAATTAAATAAAATCTAAAAATCATATACCAAATTAAAATAAATATCAAATAAAATCATGCCTAATTAAAATCAATCAAGAATATTATATTCCTAATTAAAAAAATTGTATGCCTAATCCAAACAAATTAAATATATTAACATCCTAATTAACCAAATTTTGTCCCCCAATCAATCTTTGGTTTTCCTTACATAACACCAAATCATGTCCTCCTTTAATGCACCAAATCCCTTCCTTGTCAAGCAAGGAGAAGCCCTAGCCTTTGTCTATAAAAGAAACACAATCTCAACCATTCACCTCTCCTAGCTCATTCACACATAATTCACACAAGAAATCTCCCTTCTCCTCCTCACTCTCACGCATACACAACAGAAGAAAAACCCTAGCATTCACGCCAACCACACATAATTCACACAAGAAATCTCTCTTCCCCTCCTTCATCTACATCACCGAAACTGATCACCCTAAACAACCCTTACATTAACCGAAAATCACACCCCCATGCAGTAGCCTAAACACCTTAAAACAGCCCCCAAATCACCTAAAACAGTAACTAAAAAACTGCACTTAAAGCCTTTAAAAAACATCCAAAACAGTAGCCTAAAAACACCAAAAACAGTGACGGAAATACAGCAGCAATACAGCAGCAAAACAGCAGCAAATACAGTAGCGAAACGGAGCAAAAATGGTAGCTTGAGCAGCGAAACAGCAAGAGAAAGCATTGAACCAGTGAATCGGAGGAGTTGCGGAGCATCCACCCTTCCGACGACCGTGTACGGTACTTCCGAAAGTCGACATAAAAGGTTAGACCTGAGGGCACTTTTTGTATTCATTTTTATTAATCTTTTAATTGTTTTAGTTATTTATTTCGTATGAGAGTCGTTTATGGATGCATGTTGTGGTTTTTAATAAAATGGAAAATGTGTCGCCTCTTGTGGTATATAGGATGGAAACCCAGACATAAATTCCATAGCCGAATCCGAATGGACGGTAGTACGGTCTGTACTTGGGATACAACTCCACGTACCACTTGAGCAAACGGCGCATATTTTGTTTTATGTTGTTTGATTCGTTTATTATCCGCTATTTAAATTCTGCATGTTATTTGTTTGAGTAATGATGAGGTAAAGCACATGGTCTTAGTAAGTGCGATTAAAGGTCCTCTATTTCGAGGGGTTAAAATCTTTTACCACGATGTTTTGCCGCGCCGGATGATGTATATTCGGTTGAATGTGAGATGTGTTCGATCGGGTATACGAAGTCCGATATTGTTGTTCTTTTATCTCTTATATGCATTGTGTTATTAGCGCATGGGCTTAGTTAGTCGGATTAAAGGTCCTCTATTTCGAGGGGTTAAAATTATTTACCACGATGCTTTGCCGCGCCAGATGATGTATATTTGGTTGAATGTGAGATGTGTTCAATCGGGTATATGAAGTCCGATATTGTTGTCTTTATTTCCTATATGCATTGTGTTATTAGCGCATAGGCTTAGTAAGTCGGATTAAAGGTCCTCTATTTCGAGGGGTTAAAATCCTTTACCACGATGCTTTGCCGCGCCGGATGATGTATATTCGATTGAATGTGAGATGTGTTCGATCGGGTATACGAAGTCCGATATTGTTGTTCTTTTATCTCTTATATGCATTGTGTTATTAGCGCATGGGCTTAGTAAGTCGGATTAAAGGTCCTCTATTTCGAGGGGTTAAAATCCTTTACCACGATGCTTTGCCGCGCCAGATGATGTATATTTGGTTGAATGTGAGATGTGTTCGATCGGGTATATGAAGTCCGATATTGTTGTCTTTATTTCCTATATGCATTGTGTTATTAGCGCATGGGCTTAGTAAGTCGGATTAAAGGTCCTCTATTTCGAGGGGTTAAAATCCTTTACCACGATGCTTTGCCGCGCCGGATGATGTATATTCAGTTGAATGTGAGATGTGTTCAATCGGGTATATGAAGTCCGATATTGTTGTCTTTATTTCCTATATGCATTGTATTATTAACGCATGGGCTTAGTAAGTCGGATTAAAGGTCCTCTATTTCGAGGGGTTAAAATCCTTTACCACGATGCTTTGCCGCGCCAGATGATGTATATTTGGTTGAATGTGAGATGTGTTCAATCGGGTATATGAAGTCCGATATTGTTGTCTTTATTTCCTATATGCATTGGGTTATTAGCGCATGGGCTTAGTAAGTCGGATTAAAGGTCCTCTATTTCGAGGGGTTAAAATCCTTTACCATGATGCTTTGCCGAGCCGGATGATGTATATTCAGTTGAATGTGAGATGTGTTCAATCGGGTATATGAAGTCCGATATTGTTGTCTTTATTTCCTATATGCATTGTATTATTAGCGCATGGGCTTAGTAAGTCGGATTAAAGGTCCTCTATTTCGAGGGGTTAAAATCCTTTACCACGATGCTTTGCCGCGCCGGATGATGTATATTCAGTTGAATGTGAGATGTGTTCAATCGGGTATATGAAGTCCGATATTGTTGTCTTTATTTCCTATATGCATTGTATTATTAGCGCATTGGCTTAGTAAGTGCGATTAAAGGTCCTCTATTTCGAGGGGTTAAAATCCTTTACTACGATGTTTTGCCGTGTCGGGCGAGGTACACATGATTGGATGTGAATGAGTTCAATCAGGCACGTGAGGTCCTACATTGTGGATTTATTTGTCTATGTATGTGTTGCATGCATCAGGTCTGGTTTCGTTCGAACGTGTTCTCGAACGCTATACGAATGCGAACCTTCTGTTTACCGTTCGAACGTGTTCTCGGATGCTACTCGAACGCACACGCACTTTCTCAGTTTTATCATGCATCAGGTCTGGTCCCGTTCGAACACGTCCTCAAACGCTACACGAACGCGAACCTTCTGTTTACCGTTCAAACGCGTTTTACAAACGCTACACGAACGAGCACATATTTTCTTTGTTTTATCATGTATCAGGTCTGGTCCCGTTCTAACGCGTTCTCAAATGCTACACGAACGCGAACCTTCTATTTACTGTTCAAACGCATTTACGAATACTACACGAATGCGCATACACTGAACTGAGTCTTTTTCATCATACTTTATGCATAATTGCCCTATTAGTTATCCCTTTGTATTACGAACCTGATTGCTCCTCTTTATTATGCATGATTGTGCAATTGCCATTTATCTGTATTCCCCACATGTATGAGTACAATGTGCTTATTAAGTTGTATGCTTGACGTATGTTAATTTACCTTTATGCATGCAAATTCGGACATAGATTATATGAAAATAGGTTGTATGCGAACATGAAAAATGTGTTATATGCAAACTTAGATATGACCTTTGTACTTATGCATGCGAATGTTGCTTAGGCTTGGTTAGATTATTGCACAAATCATTTTATTACAAGTGGCATAAGTAAGGGACCATTCCGAACCCAATGGTTTGAGGTCTTCCCTTGCAGGGGTGAGTGCAGCCTTAAATCTTTGTCCCGATTCACACCGGGTGGCGACTCCATCATTCTCCGGTTTAGTCCCCCACGGGCTACTCCGTACTCCCAACCGGGCCGCGAGCCCGGAACAGCATGCGTCGCCCAGTTTCTGTGTCCCACACATGGCTTCGCAAGCACTCCGGGTCCTAGTCGCATCTAGATTTCGAGGGCATATACGGACTCCAAATGATCCCACAAACGTGTAGGAATCGACTGAATTCTGATCAGAGATATTGTTAATCGTGGATCAATATTCATCCAAATCTTCTTCTCTCGATTCTCGTGAAACCAAGCGCCATTCCGTAAAACCAACACCGCAGCCTTGTAGTACTCTCCAAGAGCTTTGATTTGGCGGGTGGCTCGGGCTGGGTTCCTCTGTTGGTTCGTTGGTCTCAGGTTATACTTCATTAAGTTCAATCTATCTATGATCACCACCTTTATGTAAAAATTCTACCTCTAAAAATTTTGTGAAGCGAGCTATGAACACATTTCGATGCTCGGTATTAGAGAACAAATATCCTTCCGTATTTAAAGGATATCCAAAAAACCTAAACTCTTACCTTCGAGGCAAAAGCTTATTATGCTGAGCCATCCTAACGTATGTAGGACAGCCCCAAATCTTAACATAACTAAGATTCGGTTTCCTACCGCTCAATATCTTATAGGGAGTCTTAGGAACAACTTTGGAAGGAATCTTATTCAAAAGATGTGCGGCAGTTAAAAGAGCATAACCCCATAAGTAATAGGGCAAATCTGTAAAACTCAACATAGATCGGACTATATCCAATAATATCCAATTTCTCCCCTCTGACACTCAATTGTGCTGTGGAGTACTTGGAGGAGTATATTGAGCGAGAATCTCATTCTCCTTTAAATAATCAGTGAACTCTCCACTCATATATTCACCGCCTCGTTCAGATCGAAGGCATTTAATATATTGACCAGTCTATTTTTCTACTTCATTTCGGATACTCGAGGTACAATCAGATTTCCATCGTCATAGAAGATCATGAGAAGACCACTTTTGCATGTCCGTATAACTGTTTTGCATTCCACAGGATGCCATTTGGACAATTTAATGCACCTACTACATTTCAACGTTGCATGATGGCCATCTTCTCAGATATGCTGGAACAAAGTATGGAGGTGTCTGCTATAGTCCAACGAATGGCTTTCTTGTGTTCTCGTAACACTCTCAGCAACTTATCTTCCTGCTCTAATGTTAGTGACAAAGAAATAATCACAAGTAAATTATAAGAGTTTCCTAAGAATGCATACCTGAGATGGCTCGGAAGTAGCTTTAGTTTCAGCTGCGGTGGTTCTTTAATCGAGGGCTTGATTCGCTCTTTTTTTAGTAGTTCCAAACTTTCCACCTGTGGTGTCGATTTGGAGCAAAAGGGTATGTCAAGATAGTTGATACATTCCAGAATTTCATCACTTCACTTTTCGCTTCTTCCCAATCCAAGTCGAAGGGGGAGAAGACAAAGAAAGGAAGAAGAAAGGTTTGAATGTTCCTCCGTAGGCTAAGGTAACGAAGCCCAAGAGAGATTCTGAAGATAAATGCCACCACTGCCAGAAATTCAGGCACTGGAAAAGAAACTGTCCAGACTACCTCGCACAGATAAGAAAGGAAAGAGCATCGACATCAGGTACTTTTATTTTTCCTATTATTGATATCCCGTTGGCTTGTGAAGCTATGACAACTAATTGGATTTTAGATTCTGCTTGTCCTATTCATATTTGCAATTCATTGTAGGTGCTGACAAAAAGCAGACGACTTAAATCTGGGGAGATGCAGTTGCAATTTGGGAGTGGCGACTCTCTAGATGCAGTTGCAGTGGGCTTATACGAGATTCCCCTACCCAGTGGGAGAATTTTATTGCATGACAGCTATTTTGTGCCAGGATGTTTGGCGAATATTATGTCACTTTTTGTGGTCTATTTGTGATCACTCAAGTTTTACCATATGGAGCTGTTGAGTTACTTGATCCATACACCAACGAAACATTCAAAGTTAACAGTTAGCATGTCAAGCACTACTAGGGACAATCATTTGAGCGACAAAAAGAAAGTGTCAAACTTTCAGATCCAGCCTAACGTTCGGGCAGTCATTACTAGCTAACGATGTTAAACTTAGCGCTAGCTGGGAGGCAACCCATGTAATTTGTGTATATATTCAGATTTGGTGTGTTTTATTTTTGTGTGTTTAATTTTATAGGTAAAGTCATTTCAGGATGGAAGACGTTCTCGCAAATCTTCACAAGCAATTTCCTTCTCTCCCTCAAAACTCTCTGATGAAATTCTACAAAGCTCGCTTGGAACGAATGATACTGCTAATGATCAAAGGTATTCCTAATGAAATTCGTTGGATTATTGAAGCACAGTTCTGATTGGCAGGTGAGTCCTCCAACTCATTTATTTCATATCTGCCTGGTTTAGGAAGAAGTACCTATGCTAAAAATAAAAGAGCTAAAAAAATGGGTGTTTGCTATAAATGTGCATGCATGACATATAATACTCATTGTCGTGTCTGATAACCGTGAAGATAAAATTAAATTCATTAGGGATGGCTTGAGTAAGAAGTGTTTTGATGACATATCATTGACTCTTGAGACGCATTCCAGTGGATATGTGCGTCATGTAATTCACATGTTATATACACAATTTCGAAAAGAACAACAACAGTTAAGTCTTGGGAATCTGACTATAAAAGACCTTGTTTGCCAATTTATAAGAAAATTAGATAGGAAGCTTGTCCCTGACGCATAGACTTCATTCAAGTCGTTACTTCTTGTAAATATTATTATCTCTTTGTCATTAACTAATAATTGTGATTTGTTTTGTTATTTTCTTTTATTTTCTCCGACAGGATCCAGACTTTTTAACTTTCACGATATATTTTACTGTTTAGCTAATAATTGTAATTTCACAGGTACTAGTGCTATTATTACTCACCCTTTTTGAGGTGTTATAAATTCAACAAATCATTGCACTCTTGAAGGCATCCAGATTTGAAATACAAATATAAAAAAAATGGATGCCACTTCAAGAAGACGAGTTGTAAATATTTGTGTGTTTTGCGGTACTAGTGTTGGTTCTAAGCCAAAGTTCGTTGAGGCAGCACAGGAATTGGGTCGAGTCATAGCGAAAAGGAATATGCACTTAGTATATGGCGGTGGCAATCTTGGACTAATGGGGATCATTTCAAAGGCTATACAGGAAGAAGGTAGTCAAGTTTTGGGAATCATCCCAAAACCCTTGGCGGAGGTGAATCTTATAGGATCATCAAACTGAGAGTAACTAATTGTGCCAGGTATGTCTGAACGACTGATGGAAATGATTAACCATGTTGATGCTTTTATTGCTTTGCCAGGTGGCTTGGGCACGATGGAGGAAATTTTTACAATGCTATCTTGGGCGAACTTGAACATACACCATAAATCGATTGGACTATTTAATGCTGATGGATTTTATGATTTTCTTTGTGTGTTTCTCGATGATGCCCGGAGAAATGGGTTTGTGTCAAAACCTGTAAAAGAAATCCTCTTCACAGCCAGAACTGCACATGATTTAATTGACCAACTCTTAGCCTTCGAACCACAAATTGACCCTATCATTTCCAAGATAAACTGGTCTGATAATGATTGTGGTAAAAAACGTCGGATAAATCTGGATCTTAACCTTTAATTTTCATTCTATACGTAGAATTTTAGCTAAACAAATAATGTTTTCTAAACTCTTCTTCTACTTTTTAGAAATTGGGGATAATGTCTCATTTAGGTTTGGGGGAGGGGAATAGTTGACTAGTATCTTGTTTTTATTATGTTGTTTTTATTTGATTTTTAGTCAATAATTTTAAAACAATATTCAAAAAAAATAAAAAAAAATAAATTAAAATTAAAGAAATATTTTGTGTTTTTGTGTTTTTAACTTGACTAATCAGGTTAAATTGGTATGAGATAGCTGTGTAAGGAATTTCCACTCCTGAGACGTATCTCAACCTATTTCATAACAAGTTAATCTTTGTTTATTTCCTTTTGAATTATTTAATTTGTGAATTCTCCATAATACTGACTAAAATGGATCTTCATATGCTCAGTTGACAGGTATTATCAATATACATGGTAACATACAACCATAAGTTGTAATTGAAAAGTTTTTAATATTCAGTGCTCTAGTTTAATTGGAGGAAGCATCTAAAAAAATGATAGCATAAAAAAAATATTTGAGATCCGAGTAATTAAGTCTGTATGGGTGTTTTAACACCTAGTGCCCTAAAGACAACTGGCTTGGGAGTCACTGGCCCAAAGCTCGCTAGATGGATCAAAGATATTATAAAAATAAAAAGAGACATCTGAAATCCGAGTAATTAAGTCCGTAGGGGTGTCTTAACACCTAGTGCCCTAAAGCCAACTGGTTTGGGAGTCACTAGCCTAAAGCTCGCTTCATCGATTGAAGATGTTGCTTTATTAATTTTAAGCAAAAAAAAAATCAGAAAAAAATATTATATTGCTAAAAAAAGATGTGAAGTCTGATATAACTTTATGACAAAAATATTACTCTCTTTTCAACTACACTAATGAATATTGTGGGCATAATGACTTGACTAATACTTTATTGGTTGTTTATATGGAGAATGGTAAAAATAATGGGAGAATTTACTTATTTGGTAATTTAGAAAGAAGGAAAACAACTACTAACTTGGATAAGAAATTTCACTTGTTTAGTCACTAACTTGTTTATTCTCTTTTCTCTTGTCTTTTTGCTTTTATGTGCATTAGATTGACGTTTGTGGGTATCGTCACTGTAAGCCCTCACGAGACTACAACTCGTCCACTAGGGACACCTAAGGGTTTAAAGGCTTGTTGCATATGCTAAATGCAACTGTGATCCTTACGAAAGTGGCTTAGTTTAATTTTATTTTAAAGATGTTTATGTTATTTTATTTGTTGTTTTGGTCGAGGACTAGCAAAATGTTAGGTTTGGGGGTATGATAAGCGGTAAATATATCAATATTTATCATCCCTTTGACCTAATATTTTGTATAGTTTCTTGAGTTTTGTGAATATTTTGATGTGTTTTGTGTTATTTTGTAGATAAATAAAATAACAAGACTCTCTGGAATCAATTCAGGGCCAAAACAGCGGAAAACGGACAAAAATGGCAAAAATGTAAATTTCCTGCTAAAATGCATCGTTTGCTAAAATGCACCGTGCTAAAATACGTCGCCTGCTATCATGCACCGCTAACGTGCGCCAGACACATGTCACAATCAGAGAAGTTTGCTAACATGCGCACTTGCTAACATGTCTCATGCCACGTGTCAATATCACAGCAAATCTGCTAACGTGTGTCGGACACATATCATCATCTCATACTGCCGAAAATCCACATCTTTGTTGATGTCAGCGTCGTGATGTGCACACCCTTACACGTCGCGACGCCGAGCTAATAATTCTACCGACAGCCACGTGTCATCATCTCCGTGAAGCCTAAGCCACGTGTCATCAATCTACGGCGCGTCACGACGCGCGAGGCTAGGATTTTCCTATAAATTGAGGCCGATTTCAGAATTTCAATTCATACTTTCTTCTAAGGAATTCCTTAAGAATACTAAGAAGATTATATTTTGTTTGTTTATTTACAGCTTTCTGTATTTAATTTATTTTATTTTACGCAATAGTTTTTTCTTTACTTTACTTTAGTGTCTTTATTTTATTTTTCAGCCTGAGAAGGCAACTCCCCTCTGCTAGGGTTAAAGGTAAAACTTTTATTACCATTATTTAGATTCATCTCCCTTAATTATAATATATAAACAATTTAAAACCTGACTTAATGGGATACCGCCTTTATGGTCGGTTGGACTTAATTAAATTGATTTTAACCTAACTAAATTGGATACTGCCTTTATGGTCGATTGGAATTAATCTTAAATCTGACTTAATCAGGATACCGCCTATATGTTCGGTTGGTAATGTCATGCAAAGTTAATATATTATAATAAGGAAGATATCTAAAATAGAAGTAACAAAAGTGGATCCTCTAACCCCCAATATTTTCTTTACTATTTTATTTACCTTTTTAATTTCCAGTATTTACTTTATGTCATTACTTTATTTAAGCTTTTATTAGCCTTAGATATGTATCGTAATTAAACCTGTTATATGGGGTTGTGATGAATTCCAATATCACCTGTTTATAAGAGGTTATTTTATAGTTTGGGTAATATAAAGGTTTATTTATTAAGTCTTAAGCTTAATGCTTCTTGTTAACTAACCATTAATAAGATTGATGTGGTAAACTTAAAATAAACTTGACAAATGAATTTTAGGTTTCAGCCTTAGACTTAATAACCCACGATCTCCCTTAAGGATTAGATACCCCTTAATAGATTTTCCAGGATAGACATATACCTATCGGGTGGGGGTATCCACAATTGCAACTTAATCTTAATGAATTCAGGTAACTTGGTTAACATAGACTTATGATTAATTGGGTTTTTGCATCTGACCATCGACATAGGATTTTGCATAATTTCGTGTTCCAGGTTAATAAACTGATATATTGCACAAACATGAGATAACCACTTCATCTTTAAAATGGACTTCTTAAGCTTACAAACCATGTCTGAGGTTTCGCTGGACACAAAACCCTCTGGTTGTTCTATATAGATTTCTTCGTCAAGAAACCCATTTAGAAAAGCTGTTTTGACATCCATTTGCCAAATCTCGTAATCATAGTAAGCATCAATAGACAACAAAATCCTTATAGACTTCAGCATCGCAACTGGTGAAAATTTTCATCGTAGTCGACACCAGGTCATTGCGTGTAACCTTTAGCTACCAGTCTGGCCTTAAAGGTTTCAATATTTCTGTCAGGCCCACGCTTCCTCTTGTAAACCCATTTACAAGCGTTCATTCTCTTCGACTAAGAGAATATCTAGACTCTTTTCTTATATCAAATACAAGCGTTCAGGAGGTCTAGTTCTGAACTAGGATATGGGGGCGTTACGTATCATCGTCCCCTCAGTCCTCTACATGTGCACATGTCATCCGTCAATTCCATGTCTGTATCATGTTGCATACTGAGGTGGGTTTTCCTCCATGCCTCGAAAATATAAAAATCATGTATCAAAATTAAAAAATTTCTAAAACCTTTCATTTCTAAAATTCACTGTAAAGAAAACTGGCTATCTTCTTAGAAACTTAAATGTAAATCTCATTTTTGAAATAAATCAATAATTAAGTATGAAAACATAAATAAAGTTTCCAATACATACTCATCATTATAACACTTTGCTTAATGCATATATTCATATACACATACACTTTATGCTCACTTAAACATGCATTCAAATACTTGTATACAATATACATACATACTTATTTCTTTATCCATACATACTTACATGCTTTTTGTACTTCAATACAGAGAGCCTCTTGCTTATACATACATACTCTGTTTCACATGCTTACACATATGCATGCATACTAACATACATACTTGTTTCTGCCTACTTACGTACCTATTTACTTATACATGCTTATATTTATCTATGTATGTATTCATGTTCTTATTTTTGTATTCTTCTACATGTATTTATATATATATACTTACTTCCTTATAATTTATCATTCTTTAAATTTTAATCCCATTCCCTAGGGTGTAGTTTCTACAACCCCTAATCTCAAGTATCCTTATATTATACTCATATGTATTTGCTCACATATCACGTATACATATACTTATAAAATTTCTTTATTATCTAAATTCAAACAGAATACATGTCACAAGTATTCATTGCATGGATTACTTACCTGGCTTGGCAGACACTTATAATCTTGGTCCAATCTGTCAAAACAAATAACAAAACATGGTCAGAACAAATATTTGCGGAACTTTCTACTTATCTATAATAAACTCACGAACCTTTCCGGAATACACGAATCCTCTCAGATTCTACGATTTAAGCTTTATTACTCTATTATATCTTTATATATTATTCTAAACTAGCTAGATGGCTTAGATTCTCATTTAACGCGTTTGTGGAAAATCTTGCGAAAGAGTTTCCACAAACGTTGCGGAAGGATCCTGAACCTTTCGAACTTATCCAGAATTACTCAATTACTCTCGCAATATCATATTTATGTCATATCCATAGTTACGGTCATCGACGCTCAATCGAGTAAGAAACTCGGTTTCACCGGAAACCTACTTTATCTACTGGATCGATCTAATCTAATATGTTCTTAGTCGGATTCTACGACAAGCACATATTCAACATACTAAAGCTCAAACAACTCAATTTATAACACTACGCTACTCTACGAAGCTACTAGAAACATCCGAATATTTAGAGGAAAACGTAAAATTAGCAACTTTTTACCGAGAGCTTTTACAAAGATTTTGAGGCCATATATGGACTCCAAATGATCCCACGAACGCGCTGGAATCGACGGATTTCTGATCAGAGCTATTGTTCATGAGTTTCAGAGCTTGGAGGGTAGCATAGATTTGCACCCCCAGTTCTAGTTCAGTGGTTTCGGGGACGACGATACGTAACGCCCCAAGACCACTAGTTTCAGGGACAGTAGTGGCATGCTTGGGGGACGGCGATACATAACGCCCCAAATTCATGGATTTGCACTCATGGCTCTAGTTAGACGTATGGGGGGACGGCGATACGTAACGCCCCCATACGTCAAGTTTTTCAGAGACAGATTAGTTTACAGATATCAGATTTCCAGAAAATAGTTTTCAGATCGGATTTTCAGAAAATAGAGTTTTTATGAACATAACTTTTAGAAAGAAATGATTTTTACAAGAGAATACAGTTTTGAGAATTAGATTACAGATTTCAGATATATTTTCAACGTAAACTTTCAAACCCAGTTTTATAATCAGTTTTCATACAGGAATTATAGAAAACCAGTTTTCAAGTAAAGTTTACAGAGATTTGGTTTTTAGAAGCGTTTTCCAATTTCAGTTTGGAATTTAGTTTTCAGAAATGACTTCCCGATTTCAGTTTTCAGTTTTAGTTTTAAATTGAGATTGTGACAAGCATAGATAGAAAGAGCTTTATAGTTTGAGATACGTGTTCAAGTTGCTGCATGAGAATATATGTTTATAACATATGCAAATGAATAGGAGAATTATGTTACATAATGAATTTTGATTATGCTATATATTTATTATGTGATTATGATGCATGAGTTCAGACACATGGTAAGTAGTATAGGGAGCATATATATGGCTTTGCATGTATGATGGAATTCGTATGTACGAGGTGTGCGATGTTCATAGGTAACAGGTAAATGAGGGTAAAAAGTTTGAATGTGTTTTTGTGTTATGATTACTTTATAAATGATTGTATAACGAAGATGTGGAGTGTGAACGTATGGTATGAGGTACGTTATGCATGAGATGTGAGTAAGGAAGGTCGTTACAAAGAAAGTTTTCAAAGAAAGTAAAAGCGTATGTTTGTATTTATAGATTGTAAGGAAGACAAGTCAACTAAGAGTTAGTAAGGAAGGTCGTTACAAAGAAAGTTTTCAAAGAAAGTAAAAGCGTATGTTTGTATTTATAGCTTGTAAGGAAGACAAGTCAACTAAGAGTTATGTTATAGAATAGAATGATTAATTCTGAATTATATATGTCGGATAAACGATTAAGATAAGACTGTAAGTGTCCTAGACATGCCACAAGATCTCTAAGCGTGATTCGTGTGTGAATAATAATCAAAAATAAGTTGCGGAGGACAAATAAGTTGCGGAGGACTTACATTGATCGGTTGAGTTCAAAACTTCCATGGATGTTGAAGCTTCCAAGCTCTTAGGTGAGTATCCGTATCACCATCATTTTGACTCCCTTATGTGCTAGCAAGAACAAAAGTGGCCGAATTTTTCCCTCCAAGAGAAGCAACAATTCGCCTGGAGAGAGGAAAACAATATGCCCTTTTGGCATGCCAATTGGCCTTGTGCAAAGAAAGAAATCAGTGAGCAGCAATCGGCCTTCTCCAAGGAATTCATAGAGCAATCGGCCTTCTCTAAGAAATGCAGAGAGCAATCGGCCAATCACTTTTCATTCTCACAAATTTCTTTTTCTTACTTTCGGCCTTATACCATAAAAATCAGGCCACTGGCATTTTTTAAAATTAGAGAAATCAAAGGCTGTAGCCTTTTGCACTTATCGCCTTTTTTATATTGGTGGCCATTCGGCCATCTGACAACAAAGGCCATTCGGCCTTTAACAAATAAAGGCCAATCCGGCCTAAAATGTCAAGGAGAGAGTAATTAATTTCTAAAATTAAATGTGTTAGAATGTTTTTCAAGTTTCCATCAAAACCCATCACTCATATTTATCATTAAAAATGACTAATGATGTAAGTGAAGTGGGCCTCACTTTAAAATCAAAATTCAAATGGGCTTGCTCAACACACTTCGGGCTCGGATTCGTTCAATCCAATTAAACGAATTTTCCGACGCGATATAATTAAATCTAATTTAATTAAATAATAATACCCAGTAAAATTATCACGAGTGAATTAATTCCAAATTAATTCGTTCGCTAAAATTAAAATCCAATTTAATTTACCATTGAAATCCAATTTCAATTAATATATCTAATATATTATTTAGCCCAATTAAATAAATTAAATAGTATAATCTAATTTAGCTATTAAATTTATTTTATCGATTAATTCCAAATTAATCACGTTCTCTCCCTTCGACGAATTTAATCCCAGATAAATTCTCGACGCAATTAATCCCAAATTAATTCTTTCTCTGATAATTAATCCCAGATTAATTCTTTCTCTGATAATTAATCACAGAATAATTCTTGCCGTAATTAATCCCAGATTAATTTTCTCTCTTTATTAATCCCAGATTAATATTCTCTCTCTTAATTAATCCCAGATTAATATTGTTCGAGTCAAACATCATCGGTGAAACTTTGGGATGCGACCCAAGATATCCCTGGATATGTTGGCAGTAAATACGGTCATCGGACTATCCGAACACGTGCGTACCCGGTACCACGTACTTACCAATTTACAAGACATGGTTGGCTTCTAGCAAAGCACCGTGCCTACCCAATTCTCCAGAAATATTCTGCTACGGAATATGTGATCTTCGTCAGGCATAGTATACGTAGTATTGCGTATTACGATCCAGTATCGGATGTCACATGCTAGGCCTAGGGCTCGATTTGTGTCTGCTCCGTACGAAGCATATATCGGATCACAAGCAACTAGTCTCTTTATGATCGGAAAGTCATGACCTAGTCATACTTCCCCGATGGCTATAGCACTTAGAGTACCAGTTCTGTATCCCAGCGTGATCATCATCTCCATATGACTGAAGTGATAGTTCCGTCTTGACATCACACCCAATACACTATGATTCTCAGTATACCCAGAAGAGGCTTACACATAACCTGTTAAAGCCCTGGATGACTAAAACCAAAGTATATTGATTGTCGCAAGTATTAGCGATGCAAGTCTCAAGTTAAGACCAAATACACCTACCCTGATTCGGATTCCCATAGACACATAGTCATACTAGCAATGGGATTCTGAGGGGTCTATCCAGAGCGAAGCTGTTTCCGTACCATCGGTAAACAGAACCTCCTATTACACTTGCATGAGTATCCAATACCCAAATATATGAGAACTATGACGTTACGCTTCCATAACACGCACAAGTGTAATACTAGCCTATTCCGCATTATCGATGTCCAGTCTCGATAATACTACGACTCGAGATATTTAATGATTAAACCTTTGTGGATTAATAATGTCTCATATCTTATTAATTCGGAACTAATCATAAGGACTTTTATCATTTATATATCCGAGTAATCCAATTACAAATGATAAAAGAGCAATTTCCTTTGTCACATAGTTAATTTGTACAACAACATCATGTTCTGTACAAATAGTGATGCTATTAGTCATAATTGTCCAACAATCTCCCACTTGGCCTATAGTCAATCACTCAAGTGTCTAACACTTGAACTATGTACGGGTCGCTCAAACTTCTGCTGAGAAACAACTTTCGTCAGCGGATTTGCAAGATTATCATCTGATGCGATTTATTCGATCATCACATCGCCACGATGTATGATCGAACGAATCAGATGAATTCGTTGAAGTACATACTTTGATCATTGATGAGACCTTGATTCTTTAGCATGTGTTGTAGCCCAGCCCAGCAGCTAACAGAACTACTCTTAATCTAATTAGGAATTATTTGGATCCAAAATGCTTCTATTGCTGCCTCAGCTGCAGCAATGTTCCGCTCTTGTTGCTTATTCGACAAAAATATCTTGCTTGGAAGATTCCCAGCTCATTGTTCCGTTATTCAAACTATATAGGTACCCTTGTTGCGACTTACAGTCATTTTTATCGGTTTGGAAACTTGCAGCGGTGAACCTAGTCACCTTAAGTTCTTCATCTCCATAACTTAAGAAAGCATCCTTAGTTCGTCTAAGATACTTAAGGATGTTCTTAACATCAATCCAGTGACCATCACCTGGATTGCCCTGATTGTGTCTACGTGTGCTCAAAGCATATGAGACATCAGGTCACGTACATATCAAAACGTACGAACACTGAGAGAGTGTCAGCAGCTTTCTAGATCTATCCCAGTAGATCTTCAATCATAGAATAAAGCCTGTTTCTCCCAAGTATTCCATGGAGAATTTTAATGAAAGCCAAGCTTTCACCGATTTTATTATGGGAATGTTATTGCTAAGAAGCAATACATCATCAACTTATAAGATATTTATTGTCAGTGCGCTCCCACTAACCTTCTTATATACACAAGAATCATCTTCGTTTTGAATTAAATCATATACCATTATGATTACATCAAAACGCTGGTTCCAAGAATGCAATGCTTGCTTCAATCCATAAATGGATCGATTTAACTTGCAAACCTTGTTTGCATGTTTTGGCACGACAAAACCGTTAGGATGTACATACAAACATCCTCCAAAAGGTTTCCGTTAAGGAAAGCGATTTTGGCCTCCATTTGTCATATTTCACAAATGAAATATACAGTTATAGCAAGCATTGTCCAAATAGATTTAATCATGGCAACAGTTGAAAGAGTTTTGTTATAGTCGACACTATGTCGTTGACGATACCCTTTCTGTACAAGCCTAGTGTAGGCATTGCATTTCTGCATGTGAAACCCGATGATGAGTCTCATTTGGAGGCACTACCTTTTAAGTCGCGAAAGTCACGGGAAACGGACGTCGGAATGGAAGAGTCAAGAATTGATGTTTTTGTTGGATTTAGTTCACGTGTTTAGCTTCGGGTTCACTTGTTGGACCTCCGTTTTAAAACTTAACCTTGGCCCAAACCAGACAAACCAAGCCCATCTCATCCAAGCCCAATCCAAAGAAATAATTAATGTATGTCACAAATTAAAATAATTAAAACATTTAAAACACATGTCACAAATTTTAATTCAAAACCAATTAAATTGAAATGAAATTAAATTGAAATCTTAATTAAATTAAATTCAAAAATTAAATTAAATTAAAACCAATTGAAATTAAATTAAATTCCTAAATTAAATAAATTAAATGTTAAATCTAAAAATCACAAACCAATTGAATTAATTAAATTAAATTCACAAATTAAATCCAATTAAATTAATTCCAATTCAAATTAAATAAAACAAATTAAATTTAAATTAAATAAACTAATACCAAAATTAAGTAAATCATTTCCAAATTTAATTAAATCAATCACCTAATTTAATATAATCCCCTCCTAAAATACATTATTCTTTCCCTAAATAATTAAATTAAATCCATTCTTATTAAATTTGATTTATTTCCTATTAAAAAAAAAAACCATGCAAACCCTAATCCTCATACCCTTTCACTATAAAAACAATAGATAACCTTCAACCCTTGGCTCTCCTCTCTTCCATCTCACTCACGGCAAACAAAAAAATAATATAAACCCTAAATACTCATGCAGTAGCGACCCTCTCATCTCTCCATTACAAAAAAACCCTAAGCATCTTCTCCTCTCAAAAACGCAAGCAACACTCTCCACTCACGCCCAGTGTAGCCATCAAACTTACTCCTTCACGCCCAGCAACTCCACTCGACAAACTACCATCGAACCAGCAGTAACCTCACGCAAGACCATACCCCTCGCACCAAGAACCCATCAACCACTCACGTTAAAACACAGAAACATAGCACCTCACAGCACGCCACAAGCCTCTCGCCACATAGCACCTCACGGCCTCACGTAAGCCAATTCACGCCAATTGCCTTAAACATGCCCACTGACCTGCACGCATAAGAACCATGTGCACCTTCAACAGCCCTAGCCCTCAACGCATTCAATCAGTGCCACACCTGGCATCACCAACTCCACAAAAGTCCACGCATAGCAAGCCCTTAAGCGCACCTGATCACGTAGCCAATTGCCTCACCTCACGTCCCAGCCTCTACACTTAACCCACTGACCGTTCCAGCCCACACACAAGACTACAAGCCATTCACGCATAAAGAAAACCCTAAAGCTATCACTCAACACGTCCCAGCCCCTACCTGTCCACGCCTCACACTGCCACCTATTACACTCAACAAAACAGCCCCTGCACCACAAAAATAAACTGCCAAAACAGTCCCGAAAACAGCACTTTTACCACCCAAAACAGTCCCCAACTGCAACCTAAAAAACTGCCAGAAACCGCAGCCCCAAACCCTCCAAAAACCGCACAAACAGTAACCTAAATTACCTCAAAACAGTGAGCAGAAAATACAACCAAAACAGCAGCAAAATGGAGGCCAAACAGCAAGCAAAACAGAAAAACAGTAAGCTAAGATGCTAAACCAGTGAACCGGAGAAGTTGAGGAGCTTTACCCTTCCGATCTCCGTGAAACGCAAATCCGAAAGTCGGCAAAAAAGGTTAGACCTGAGCGTATTTTCCACATTCATTTTCTGTTTTATTTTTATTATTTATTGAGTATTGTTCGCATGATTGTTATGCTAAAATGCATGTTGTGGCCCTTGAGTAGATTAATATGTATGTATTATGAAATATTGTATATTGTGGCCTTGGAATAAAATGAAAGATGTGTCAACTCTCGCGGTATATCGGATGGAAACCCGGACATAAATTTCATAGCCGATTCCGAATGGACGGTAGTACGATCTGTACTCGGGATACAACTCCACGTACCGCTTGAGTAAACGACACCTTCTTTTGTTTTATATTGCTTTATTTTATTTATTTTCCGTCATTTGAATTCTGCATGTTACTTGTTCATGGATGATGCAATCGAGCACATGGGCTTAGTAAGTAGGATTAAAGGTTTCCTATTTGGAGGGGTTAAAACCCTTTACCACGATGCTTTGCCGCGCCGGTTGATGTGTGTTCGGTTGGATGTAAGATATGTTCAATCGGACATACTAAGTTTGATGTTATTGTCTTTATTCTTTGTATGCATGATGCAATCGAGCGCATGGGCTTAGTAAGTCAGATTAAAGGTCCCCTATTTGGAGGGGTTAAAACCCTTTACCACGATGCTTTGCCGCGCCGGTTGATGTGTGTTCGGTTGAATGTAAGAATTTTTCAATCGGGCATACTAATTTTGATGTTATTGTCTTTATTCTTTGTATGTATGATGCAATCGAGCGCATGGGCTTAGTAAGTCGGATTAAAGGTCCCATATTTGGAGGGGTTAAAACCATTTACCACGATGCTTTGCCACGCCGGTTGATGTGTGTTCGGTTGAATGTAAGATATGTTCAATCGGGCATACTAAGTTTGATGTTATTGTCTTTATTCTTTGTATGCATGATGAAATCGAGCGCATGGCTTAGTAAGTCGGATTAAAGGTCCCCTATTTGGAGGGGTTAAAACCATTTACCACGATGCTTTGCCGCGACGGTTGATGTGTGTTCGGTTGAATGTAAGATATGTTCAATCGGGTATACTAAGTTTGATGTTATTGTCTTTATTCTTTTTACGCATGATGCAATCGAGCGCATGGTCTTAGTAAGTCAGATTAAAGGTCCCCTATTTGGAGGGGTTAAAATCCTTTACCACGATGCTTTGCCGCACCGGTTGATGTATATTCGGTTGAATATAAGATGTGTTCAATCGGGTATATGAAGTTTCATATAGTTATCTTTGTCTTTGTACGTATTGTAATGGAAAGTGCATGGGCTTATTGTGTTGGACTAAAAAGGTTCTCCATTTGGGGGAAGGAAAAGCCTAAAAGGCTACCTTTACCACGATATTCGCCGCGTCTTTCATATATTGGATGCATCATTTACGTAGTATAATTCATATATCCATGTTATGATAGCATTTGAGTATTATTTCTTGTAGTATATCAGATGGAAACCCAGACATAAATTCTGTAGCCGATTCCGAATGGACGGTAATGCGGTCTGTACTTGGGATACAATTCCACGTACCACTTGGAAAAGTGCTCACATGTGTGCTTGTGTCCATATTAGTTATCTTATTTTGCACCACGTCATACCTTGCTTACTTTAATGCCTAATTGCATCCTTAAGTGTCTTTTTGCATTATGTACTTAGTTGACTCTTTTATTTGTGCATGAACATGTAATGGCTATTTGTTCATGATATGTCTATGAAATCACATATTCGCCATCATTTGATTCACCTTTATGTGTGCTTGTGTGGTTAGTGTGTGCTTGTGTTTCCATGAATACAATATGCCAATGAAGTTGTATGTTCGTCGCTACTTTGATGTACTTTCAAGCATGTAATCTTAGATGTGAAATATATGCAAATTTAGGTGTAAGTTTTATTTTTGTGCATATGGATTTAGAAGCATGATACTTTTGGAAATAAGTGTTACTTAAGCTTGATTAAATTATTACACAAATCCTTTCATTACAAGTGACATAAGTAAGGGACCATTCCGAACCCAACGGTTTGAGGTCTTCCCTTGCGAGGGGTGAGTGCGGCCTTAAATCTCATTTTCCCGGTTCACACCGGGTGGCGACTCCATTATTCTCCGGTTTAGTCCCCCGTGGCTACTCCGTACTCCCGACTAGGCCGCGAGCCTAGAACAGCATGCGTCATCCAGTTTCTGTGTCCCACACCTAGCTGTGTACATTTGTATGTTGCCATCCATATATGTCTTCCTTGAAGATATATATAGTACCAATAGGCACAATGCCTTCTGGTACATCAACCAGTATCCAAACTTGGTTGGTTTACATGGAATCTATTTCGAACTTCATGGTACTTTGCCATAAAAGGAGTCGATACCTTGTATCACTTCTTCATACGTAGCTGGTTCATCTTCCTCAATAAGATTGACATCTTCATGAGGTGAGATCAGAAACCCATACCTCCCAGGTTTTTTTCTGACTCTCTCCGACCTACGCGGTTCTTGTGTATTCGAAGATTGTGGTACAGTTTCATCCCTGATGAACTGTTGGTGTTCCATAAGGATTCGGTGCCTGGAATAGTATTACTTTGATTTTCATCGAGTTTTACTTTCCTCCCACTTACCACTGCATATAGGAATTCCTCTTAGGAAAACCGCATGGAGAGCAACAATTACATTGTTCTCATGTGAGTTGTATAAGTATTATACTTTGGTTTCCTTAGGATAACCAATTACAAATAGGCACTTATTCGATTTGGGTTCTAGTTTGGTATCATCCAAACGTATGCCCAGCATTCCCAAATCTTCAGGAATGAGAAAACCTGGTTTCTTTCCTGTTCATATCTAATATGAAGTCTGTTTAACAGATTTTAATGGAACCTTATTTAAAATAAGTATTACAATGTTTAATGCGTATCCCTAGAAGGAAATTGGTAGCTCAGAGCGACTCATCTGTTTAAGTATTGTCCATCATGGTCTGACTGCAATGTTCTAATACTTTTATCGGTCTGTTTACATACTTCGTGTCGGAACCCTTTTGAATTACTCAAAAGTTTCTGACTTGTGTTTCATAAGATACACATAACCGCAACGCGATGCCACATCCGTAAAGGTTACGAAGTATTCATATCTACCTCTAGCCTAGCTAGACATGGGCCCACTTACGTCACTATGAATGAGGACTAACAAATCGGTGGCACTTGCACTTTTACCAAGTAAAAGGTGTTTTAGGCATTTTGCCTAATTAAACTAGATTCGTTGACATCATTTGAATAAGAATCAAATCTGTCATAGTACTTGGATTGGCCTGTTTGTGAATCCAAATGTTCAAAGCGTATGAGACACCAGGTCGCGTACATTTTTCAATGTACGATTTCTCAGAGAGTTTTATCGAAAGCCAAGCTTTCACCGATTGTTTTTATGGGAATATCATTTCCAAGAAATGACACATATTATCATTATTGTATAGGACAACTACTGTCAGTGCGCTCCCACCCTCTTATATACACAAGAATCATTTACGTTTTGAATTAAATCATAAATCATTATGATTACATCAAAACGATAATTCCAAGAACTCAATGCTTGCTTCAATCCAAACATGGATCGAATAACCTGCAAACCTCGTTTGCTTGTTATGGTACGACAAAACCGACAGGATATTGTAAACATCCTCCTAAAGGTTTCCTTTTCAGGAAAGCGATTTTCCCGTTCAGCTGTCATATTTCATAAATGAAACATGCAGCATTAACAAGCATTATCCAAATGGATTTACTGTGGTTACAGGTAAAAGATCTCGTTGTAATCAACACAATGTTGATAACGATACCTTTCCGTTATAAGCCTAGCTTAGTACGTTGGTATGTTGCCTTCCACGTATGTCTTCCTTGAAGACTTATATAGTACCAGTAGGCACAATGCCTTGCGGTACATCAACTAGTATCCAAACATAGTTGGTATACATGGAATCCATTTCGGATATTATGGCACTTTGCCATAATAGAGAGTCGATACCTTGTATCACTTCCTCATACGTAGTCAGTTGGTATTCCTCAATGAGATTGACATCTTTATGAGGTGAGATCAGAAACCCATACCCCAGGTTGTCTTCTGACTCTCTCTGACTTACGTGGTTCTTGTGTATTCGAAGATTAATGGTATAGTTTCATCCTTGATGAACTATATATGTTCCATTAGGACTCGGTGCCTGAAATAGTATTACTCTGATTTTCATCGAGTTTTACTATCCTCCCATTTTCCACTGCATATCGGTATTCCTCTTAGGAAAATCGCATGGTGAGCAACAATCTAATTGTTCTCTTGTGAGATGTATAAGTACTATACTTTGGTATCCCTAAAATAACCTATAATTGGCACTTATCCAATTTGGATTTTAGTTTGGTATCATCCAAACATATGCCTAACATTCCCAAATTATCAGGAATGTGAAACCCGGTTTCCTTTCCTGTTCATATCTAATATGAAATCTGTCAAACAGATTTTAATGTAACCTTATTCTAAATAAGTTCTGCACTGTTTAAATCTTATCCGTTGAAGGAAATGGTAGCTCAGAGCGACTCATGATCAACCTTATCATGTCCAACAAAATTCGATTACTCAGTTCGGACACACCGTCAAGATGACGTGTTTCGGGAGGAGTCCTCTTTGAAAGAATACTATACTCTTTCAAGTATATTAGAAACTTATTGCTTAAGTATTTTCCTTTACGGTCTTACCGTGACGGTTTAATACTTTATCCGATCTGTTTGTCTATTTCGTGTCGAAACTTTAAAAGTTTCCGCTTTGTGTTCTTTAAAAGAAACACATAACCATAACGCAATGCCACATCCGTAAAGGTCACGAAATATTCATATCCACATCTAGCCTAGCTAGACATGGGCCCACTTGCTTCACTATGAACTAGGGCTAACAGATAGGTGGCATTTACACTTTTACCAAGTAAAGGTGTTTTAGGCACTTTGCTCAATAAACTAGATTCGTAGACTTTATTTGATTAGGATCAAATCAGTCCTAGTACCCACTCTTCAAAAGTGTGGATATACGAGTCTTGTTTAATTGTGTCCCAGACAACAATGCCACAATTAAGTTTCATCTGATCAAATCAGTTGAGCTATTTGTTTGTCATGTTTGAGATTTATTTATATCCAAAAAATAAATTTTGTTATTCACATCTAATGTGTTTATCTCAATATCATCTTTATATAATGAAACACTTTAGTGTTCTATAATATAAAGGTTCACCCACAGCGGGTTAAACACTGATATAGAGATGATGTTTCTAATCAAACTAGTCACATTATAACAGTTTCCTAATTTAAGTACACACCCGAAGGTAGTTCCCAAACTTAGGTATCTACGGTTGAAACAGCGATTTTCGTCCTGTTTCCAATTCGCAGATAGATCTCTATGGAAGTTAATATCCTGCTCGAAGCAGATTCTGAACACCAGTACATATATTTTATGTACCACACTAAGTATTTAAAATCCAATTTTAATACTATTAGTGAACATTATGTTGACAAACATATTTGAAGTCAGAGCCTTGCTCGTCTTCAATTACTTCATGTCTGCCTTGTCCAAACGGTAGTCATGCTTCCGCGATCCCGTTTGCCACATTTAGGCAGACATTTTGGGATATGTCCTTTATCTTCCCAGAAAATTATAATGATTTTGCCTTTGCCTTTGCCATTTTTCACATTCCAGTAGCCTTTGGCCAAGCCTCGGGTTTCTAGAATATCAAAGTAAGGTGCGTCTTGCGCTACTTGCCTAATTGCAAACTTTGACTTTATCTCCTTGAGAATAATCATTAACTCTCCAAGAGTTATTATTGCAATTTTAGTACTTCTAAAATCTAAGTATAGATTTATGAAGATCCTTCAATTTCTTTATCATACTTTAAGGATCTAATCCTTAGTTCTGATTCAGAAATTAAGGAGTCTATTGCGACAAGCTAAATGGATTAAGCACTAAAGTTATCATCATATGAATCTTCCAAAGATCATGCTCTACAAATTGCTCAACTCCGGGCTTAGGCCTAATATGTTATTTTATCAAATAAAGTAACTTATTATTTTCCAGGACCATCCTGAAACTTTATTCCCAATTTGAAAATTAAACCATTTAAATACATTTTCCCTAGGATTATGTTTTAAATGTCAATCTTTCAATAATATCTTGATTCTAATAATCCAACTATTTAATCAACGATTTTCGGTACTATTTATTATAATGATTATTATAGTCCAACTATTTAATCAACTATAATTTAATAGATTAAAATCAATTATATTGATTACTATAATCCAATTATAAAATCAACTATAAATGAATAGTTTGAATACAGTCCAACTATTTATTAAAACAACATTTAAATATTAGTCCAACTAACATTTAATTTATTTGACGAATGATATTTGATTGAGCGCGTATGGCAAGTAATTAAACGAATATTGCAAATTCAATTCTTGCCTCCCACTATTTTTCGGCGAGCCTCTAACCCTCTGTCGAGTACTCGGGAAACCGTGTTTCCTAGTGGGCTAGGATCCCGTTAAATATCACAAAATCTTGACTTTGGCCAAAAAATTGTATGATAATTAACTAGGTAGATCTCTAAGATCAATTGGATCCAATCCAATTCCTAGATCCAGTAGGGGGACATCCAAGTCCGAAACATATATCTTATATATGCCAATATATCCAATATATTACCTAACCTTTTTCCTCAGAATCAACTAAGCATTGGCTTTGGCAAAACAAACTTAGTGATCCCAGTTAAGCGCGACCCATTGACCATGGAAAGCTTCGTAATCAATGTCGATGGACAAGAAGTGGTCTTGACTTTGGCCAACAAACCACAACTTGGACAAGACACCAATATGGAACAAAGCTCTCGTGATTCAAACACATCATCGACGGACAAAGGCCTTGACTTTGGCCAACAAGCCAATGCCAGTCTCGGATCTTGAGTGAGAATCACTCAATGGAAGGAAAAACGTTTAATATTTTGTGGGGGTTTTTCGAGTGCAAATTTGCAACCAATTTATTATCTTTGTTAAGGTCTCATCATCATACACCCTTAACCATGCATTCTAAATACATAATAAAGCGCGTATAAATAAATAATAATGATATGCGGATGGATACTTTACACATTGATCCTATATCAAATCTCTCAATTTCTCTCTCCCGCTAGCACAAGTATTACTTCTACCCGTTACACTACACTTCTAAAGAAACCTCATTTAAATTGAGGGGAATAGGTGAGAAGAGAATACAAAGAGTATGGAGGTGATAAGGCTGGACACGCAGGTCCAATTAATAAATCAAATTTATTACAACAATTTCTAAAATTACCCCACCCATCTAATATCCATCTGATATACATTATTCATGCATCGCAACCATGTATTCACACAAGCATGTTATCAATCAATCTAATCAAATTAATTAATCTGATAATTAGTGACCATCCAATGTTCAAACAATGATTTGATTTTGCGCGAGTCAAACTCGTTTTGCGAATAAGTACTCAAAGTACTAATTCTCGAATTAAATTAAACTACATAATTAAATCCAATTCAATTTGTATTTAATTCTAATTCGATATTTAATTCCAAATTAAATACTACACTTTATTTAACGAACATTTACGACTTAAATTCCAAATTTAATCGTTACGGGTCTTAAGGCTCGATTAATATCCAATATTAATTTAATTAAAGTCCAATGGGCTTTTAATTAATTTTTTTAAGGCGTGGACTTTTGGTCAACTCGGGTCAAACCCAATAACCATAGTCCAATCCGGGAGTTACCCCATAAGCCCAGAAATCAATTTAGGCCCAATTAAACTTTAAAGGTCCATTAGTCGCATTTGGGCTTTATGGATGCGGTTTTGGGCCTAATTGGATCCAACCAATTTTACATAAACCCAACTTAGTACAACCAAACCCAATAAGCCCAATAACAACATAACAAGCTCAATTTCCAAAATAGACCCAATTTAATTAAACACAAAAAATTCCAAATTTCATATTTAATTAACCAAAGTGTATAACATAATTAATTACCCAATTAACATTTCCAAAACACCAATTAGCCTAATTAATCATGCTCTTCATCATTAAATCATGCCCAACACAATTTAACAAAAATCAAACCCAATTACATGCTTCTCATGTCTCGGCCAAGGAGGATTTTCATGTCCAATTTTAATTCCAATCCAATTGAATCCAAATCAACATTAAATCAACATCCCTAATTGTTTTCAAGTCATCCAATGAATCAAAAAACAAAAATCCAAGACATTTAGGGCTTCTCTATTTTCGGCCAAGCCTAAAAAAATTGGGGAAATTTGTTCCAAACACAATTTCTTCAAATTGATCTAATCAATCCTCAATTAAACATCAATTAAGCATATTAAATCATCCAATTTCATTATTCATGCTCAAAATCAATTTTACCCAATTTTAACCCTAAATCAATTTCATGCTCAATATTGGCTCTGATACCATTGTTGGAATTCTCTAAGGTCCAATGATCAATTATCAAGCATGAAACAAGTGAATACACAAAGGAGAATGGCGGAATCATACTCACAATGAATGGATTGGATGCTACGAAGAACAAAACTTTCATGCCCTTGTTAGTGAAGCTCACGGCAGTCCACTGTCAATGTGTCCTCCATTTTCGGTTTTGGCTTGATCCATGAAGCTCCAAGCTTTGTTTGGTCATTCCTTGCTCACAAAATTACTTCCCTATCACCTTTGTATGTCTCCAAGAGTGTGCTAGCACTTAGGAATTTTACCACAAAATTCCATAGCTCCTTCTTGCCATTTTCGGTAAACCAAAACAGAAGAAAAAGTGTTGTAAAGCCGAGAGAGAGATGGAGAAGAAAGAGGCTCCAAAAACGTGAGCTTAGGAGAGAGAAATGAAAAAGGTGTAATGGTTTTTTAATTTCAAAAAATCAATTAACATATACCATTTTTCAATTTTCAAAAGTCAAGCAATAAATGCCTTCAACCACCAACATCAATCAATCAAGTGACAACTTGTCACATCACTCAAAGTGACATTTGATTTGACGCTTGATGTGACTAATGATTTGACGATTGATTTGACTTGCGTGCCGCACTCAAATTCGAAATGCGAATGCGCTCGCAAACAATCCCGGGCTCGGGTTCGCTAATTCCAAATTAATGAATTTTCCGTTACGACGTATTTAAATGATTATGCCTAACGAAATCACTATTCATGTCACTAACGAATTAATTCTAAATTAACTCGTTCGCCCGAATTAAAATCTAATTTAATTCCGCGTCGAAATCTAATTTCGTTTAATATATCGAATATATTAATTTATCGATTAATTCCAAATTAATCGCTCTCTCTCTTTAAATGATATTTTATCCCAGATAAAATATCTCCGCAATTAATCCCAGATTAATTTTCGCTCTCATCATATTAATCCCAGATTAATTAAAGTGCAAGTCATACATCATCGGTGAATCTTCGGGAAGCGACCCACGAGATCCCCGGATATGTTGGCAGTAAATTCGGTCATCGGACTATCCGAACACGTAAGTACCTCGTACTACGTTTATACCGATTTACAAGACAAGGTTGGCTTCTAGCAAAGCGCCATGCCTACCCAATTCTCCAGAAATATGCTTACAGGAATAAACGATCTATATCAGGCGTAGTATACGTAGTATTGTGTATGTCGATCCAGTATCGGATGATCACGTGCTAGGCCTGGGGCTAGAATTGTGTCTGCCCCATACGAAGCACATGTCGGATGTCTAATAACTAGTATCTATAATCGGATATACATGACCTTGTCATAATATCCTGATAGATGCAGCATTTAAGAGAACTAGTACCGTATTCTACGTGACCATCATCTCCACTATGACTGGAGTGATACTTCCGTCTTGACATCACACCCAACACACTATGATTCTCGATATACCCAGATGAGACGTACACAGAAACCGGTTAAAGCCCTGGACGACCAAAACCAAAGTATATTGATTGTCGCAAGTATTAGCGGTGCAAGTCTCAGGTTAAGACCAAATACACCTACCCTGATTTCGGACTTCCATAGACACATAGTCATACTACCAATGGAATTCTGAGGGGGTCTATCCAGAGCGAAGCTGTTTCCCGTACCATCGGTAAAACACAACCTCCTATTATACTTGCATGAGTATCCTATACCCAAATATATGAGAACTATGCCGTTATGCCCTCACAACGCGCACAAGTGTAATACTAGTCTTTTACGTATTTATCGATGTCCAATCTCAATAATACTCTGACTAGGGATATTTAATTATTTATCCTTCGTGGACTGATAATGTCTCATATCATTCTCAATCCAGGAACAAATCATATGGACCTCCTATCATTTATACATCTAGGAGATTTAATCACAAATGATAAGAGAGCAATCTCATTTGTCACATAGTTAATTTGTACAACAACACCATGATTTGTACAAATAGTGACGCTATGGGTCATAATTGTCCAACAGAACCTTGTCCCGCCTTTAATTCCTTCATGTCTGCCTTGTCCATACGGCAGTCACACTTCTAGTGACCCCGTTTGCCACAGTTTAGGCAGAAAACTTGGGATATGTCATTTTAAGAAGATCTGGCTGTGCATAACGGATTGAGCATTAAAGTTATCATCACAATGAGTCTTCCTAAGCTCATGCTCTACTATTCGCTCAAATCTGGGCTCATGCTCTACTATTCGCTCAAATCTGGGCTCATGCTCGAGAGGTTCTACTCACAATCTGAAAATTATAGCCGTTTAAGTACATTTTCACCCAGGATTATGTTTTAAATGCTAATCTTTCAGTCATCTTGATTGCTATAGTCCAACTATCCAATCAACGATTTCGGGTACAATTAACTGTAATGATTACTATAGTCTAACTATATAATCAACTACAACTATTTGGTTACATTCAGATGTATTGATTACTATAATCCAATTATATAACCAGCTACAAATGAAGTAGTTTGAATACAGTCCAACTGTTAAATTAAAACAACAATTAAATATTAGTCCAACTAATATATTTATAAATAATGACGAAAACTGAAATGAGAGCGTATTGGCAACTATCTAAACGAAATTGTAAATTTAATACTTGTCTCCAACTATTTTTCGGCGAGCCTCTAACCCTCTGTGGAGTACTCGGGAAACCTAGTTTCCTAGTGGGCTAGGATCCCGTTAAAAGATACACAACTTTGACTTTGGCCAACAAGTTATATAAAATTTAACTAGGTAGATCTCTAAGATCAATTGGATCTCATCCAATTCCTAGATCCAGTAGGTGGATCTCCAAGTCCGAAACATATATACAATATATATGCCAATATATCCAATATATTTTCCTAACCTTTTCCTCTAAATCAACTAAGCCTTGGCTTTGGCACAACAAGCTTAATGATTCCAGTTATGCGGGACACATTGACTTTGGAAAGCTTCGTAATCGATGTCGATGGACAAGACGTGATCTTGACTTTGGCCAACAAATCACAACTTGGACAAGACATGCAATATGGAACAAAGCCTTCATGATTCAAACACATCCGCGATGGACAAATGTCTTGACTTTGGCCAACAAACCAGTGCCAATCTCGGATCTTGAGAGAGAATCACTCAATGGGAGGAAATCGTTTAATATTTGTTGAGGGTTTTTCACGTAATTGGCAACCAATTAATTATCTTTGATTTGGTCTCATCATACACCCTTAAGCATGCATTCTAAAAGCATAATAAGGCGCGATAAAATTAATAATGTTATGCGGATGGATATATAATACAATTTGTTCCTAGAAGAAATCTCTCTCTTTCCTCTCTCCCGCTAGCACTATTCTTACTTCTACCCAATTACATAATACTTCTAAAGAAACATCATTTACATTGAGGGGAATTGGTGAGAAGAGAAATACAATGAGAAAAAAGGTAATAGGCTGGACACGTAGGTCTAATTTAATAAATTCTAAATTTATTACAATAATTTCCAAAATTGTCGTCACCCTTCTAATATCCATCCGATATACATTATTCATACATACATCCAAGTATTCACACAAAGCATGTTATTCAATCTAATCTAATCCAATTAATTAATCTTTGAATTAATGAGCATCCAATGTTCATACAACGATTTGATTTGCTCGAGTCAAACTCGTTTAAGAATAAATACTCAAAGTAAGTATTCTTGAATTATATCGAACTATAATTTTAAATCCAATTTAAATTGTATCCAATACTAATTCATATTTAATTCCAAATTAAATAATTACACTTATTTATGTGCCTTAAAGACTTGGATTCCAAATCCAATCATAATGGGTCTCAAATGCCAAATTAATATCCAATACTATTTAATTAAAGTCAAATGGACTTTCAATTAATTCATTAGGCATGGGCTTTGGCAATTATGGGTCAAACCAATGATGTCAAGGCCCAATTAGGAATCACCATATGCCATAGAATCAATTCTGGCCCATTAGGCCCAATTAAATTATTAAAGGCCCAATAATCATATTTTGGACTTTATGAAAATAGTTTAGGCCCAAATATAATCCATGACTAAAATTTGGCCCAACCAAACCCATTAGCCCAAATACAATAATTAAATTAATATAACATTCCAAATTATATATTAATTCAATTAAAGTGCAATCACCATAATTAATTAATTAACCTAATGTTTCTAAAACATTAATTTAATCTAATTAATCATGCCTAATTCTCAAATTCATGTCCAACACAAAATTGGGGCAAAATCATTCTTTAACATGCTTCAAACTCACGGTAAAGGCATACAAAAATCATTCAATTTGATTTCAATCCAATTTAAATCAACATTCAATATTTCTATCATGCTATCAACACATCCAATATGTCAAATTTCAAAAAATTCCCATGAGCTTCTAGGTCAATAACTTTCGGCCAAGTGTTGCAATTTGGGGAAAATTAATCCTATCAATTTTTCACAAAATTAAGGATGCACAAATCCAATTCATCATCATTCAAACACAACCCATCAACCAATTTAGGAAAATCAAGCTCCAAACATAAAAATCCCAAATTAAAGTTTAGAACCCTAGATTTTCAAATCGCACTTAACCTGGCTCAAATATCATTGTAAGTGTCATAGACATGTCACATGATCTCTAAGCGTGATTCGTGTGTGAATAATAATAAAAAATAAGTTGCGGAGGACTTACATTGATCGGTTGAGTTCAAAACTTCCATGGATGTTGAAACTTCCAAGCTCTTGGATGAGTATCCCTATCACTATCATTTTGACTCCCTTATATGCTAGCAAGAACAAAAGTGACCGAATTTTGCCCTCCAAGAGAAGCAACAATTCGCCTGGAGAGAGGAAAACAATATGCCCTTTTGGCAGGCCAATCGGCCTTGGGCAAAGAAAGAAATCAGTGAGCAGCAATCGGCCTTCTCCAAGGAATTCAGAGAGCAATCGGCCAATCACTTTTCATTCTCACAAATTTCTTTTTCTTACTTTCGGCCTTATACAATAAAAATCAGGCCACTGGCATTTTTTAAAATTAGAGAAATCAAAGGCTGTAGCCTTTTGCATTTATAGCAAGTGTCAGAGGTAAATGGAAAAAGTCAAAGGCAAAAATTGCCTTTATCACCTTTTTTATATTGTTGGCCATTCGGCCATCTGACAACAAAGGCCATTCCGCCTTTAACAAATAAAGGCATTCGGCCTAAAATATCAGGGAGAGAGTAATTAATTTCTAAAATTAAATGTGTGGAGTGTTTTTTAAGTTTCTATCAAAACCCATCACTCATATTTATCACCAAAAATGACTAATAATGTAAGTGAAGTGGGCCCCAATTTAAATTCAAAATTCAAATGGGCTTGCTCAACACACTTCGGGCTCAGATTCGTTCAATCCGATTAAACGAATTTTCCGTCGCGATATAATTAAATCCAATTTAATTAAATAATAATACCCAGTAAAATTATCACGAAAATCGCTAGCGAATTAATTTCAAATTAATTCGTTCGCTAAAATTAAAATCCAATTTAATTTACCATTGAAATCCAATTTCAATTAATATATCCAATACATTATTTAGCCCAATTAAATAAATTAAATAGTATAATCTAATTTAACTATTAAATTTATTTTACCAATTAATTCCAAATTAATCGCGTTCTCTCCCTTCGACGAATTTAATCCCAGATAAATTCTCGACGCAATTAATCTCAGATTAAATATTTCTCTGATAATTAATCCCAGATTAATTCTTTCTCTGATAATTAATCCCAGATTAATTTTTGCCGTAATTAATCCTAGATTAATTTTCTCTCTTTATTAATCCCATATTAATATTCTCTCTTAATTAATCCCAGATTAATATTGTTCGAGTCAAACATCATCGGTGAATCTTTGGGATGCGACCCAAGAGATCCATGGATATGTTGGCAGTAAATACGGTCATCGGACTATCCGAACACGTGCGTACCCGGTACCACGTACTTACCGATTTACAAGACATGATTGGCTTCTAGCAAAGCATCGTGCCTACCCAATTCTCCAGAAATATTCTGCTACGGAATATGTGATCATTGTCAGGCGTAGTATACATAGTATTGCGTATTGCGATCCAGTATCAGATGTCACATGTTAGGCCTGGGGCTGGAGTTGTGTCTGTCCCGTACGAAGCATATATCGGATCACAAGCAACTAGTCTCTTTATGATCGGAAAGTCATGACCTAGTCATACTTCCTTGATGGCTATAACACTTAGAGTACCAGTTCTATATCCCTGCGTGATCATCATCTCCATATGACTGAAGTGATACTTCCGTCTTGACATCACACCCAATACACTACGATTCTCAGTATACCCAGAAGAGACGTACACAGAACCTGTTAAAGCCCTGGACGACTAAAACCAAAGTATATTGATTGTTACAAGTATTAGCGATGCAAGTCTCAGGTTAAGACCAAATACACCTACCCTGATTCGGATTCCCATAGACACATAGTCATACTACCAATGGGATTCCGAGGAGTCTATCCAGAGCGAAGCTGTTTCCGTACCATCGGTAAACAAAACCTTCTATTACACTTGCATGAGTATCCAATACCCAAATATATGAGAACTATGCCGTTACGCTTCCATAACACGCACAAGTGTAATACTAGCCTATTCTGCATTATCGATGTCCAGTCTCGATAATACTACGACTAGGGATATTTAATGATTAAACCTTTGTGGATTAATATTGTCTCATATCTTATTAATCCGGAACTAATCATAAGGACTTTTATCATTTATAGATCCGAGTAATCCAATTACAAATGATAAAAGAGCAATTTCCTTTGTCACATAGTTAATTTGTACAACAACACCATGTTCTGTATAAATAGTGATGCTATTGGTCATAATTGTCCAACAAAGACTTAGTAAGTGTTATCTTTAGAACTTGAATATAAGAAAATAGACCAGACAGTGGTAAGAAATAAATACATGGTAAGTTAAGGTAAGAGTTAAGGAAGTTAGAAAATTTCACAACTAAGATAAGTAAACAAGGGTAAAGCAAAGATAATAAATATAACGGAATTGACATATGTAAATACAAACTTGAGGTAGAGATCGTACATTATTAAGATTTCACGATAAATTTTAGTATACGAGTTATGAGTAAAGAAAGATAATTAACTTATCAATTTGAGGCTTTTTTTTCCAAATGTGATTAAAGCAATGATATAAATTAAGTTTTAAATAATATTGGAAGTCTTTATTATTAGAATGCATGTATGGTTACTTACTGAGTCTTATGACCCACACCATAATATTTTGTTAGTTTTGCAGGTCAGTAGCAGTCATACTGAGCTAGCAAATCATCAGTGAAGACTTTGAAAATAGTGGATCACCCCAATTGCAGTCAAGAGAGTCATTGAGTCCTGGGTCAAGTTATGGGTAAACTTTTGCCCTCGAGGTGAAAGCTTATCTTGCTGATCCATATTGACATAGGCAGGAAATCCCCAAATCTTAACGTAATTAAAATTCGGTTTCCTACCAGTCCATATTTGATATGGACTCTTAGGAACAACCTTTGAAGGAATCTTATTCAAAAGATGAGCAGTAGTTAAAAGAGCATATCCCCATAAGTAATAAGGCAAATCTGTAAAACTCAACATCGATCGGACCAAATCCAATAAAGTCTAATTTCTCCTTTCGGACACTCCATTGTGCTGTGGAGTACCCGGAGGAGTATATTGAGCGAGAATCCCATTCTCCTTTAAATAATCTGTGATCTCACCACTCATATATTCATCGCCACGATCAGATCGAAGACATTTAATATACTTACCAGTCTATTTTTCTACTTCATTTCAGAATTCTTTGAACATTTCAAAGGTTTTCGATTTCTGTTTCATCAAATAAACATAACCGTACCGTGACAGATCATCGGTAAAGGTAACAAAGTACGAAAAATCACTGTGGGCAGTGTGACTCATGGGACCACATACATCAGAATATATTAGTTCCAATAAGTCAGCGACTTTGTGTCATACACCCGAAAATGGGGCTTTGGTCATTTTACCCCGAATGCAAGATTCACAAGTTGGATAAGGTTCAATGGTAAGATCTTGTATCAAACCATTCCTAACCAACTGGGTTAGGCGTTTCACGCCTATATGACCCAACCTCATATGTCACAGTTCAGTATTGTTTATATCAGATACTTTACGTTTATTAATTCCAACATTAAATATATCGTATGAGGTATGCAAAATGTAATGATCGTGCTCATTTGAAACTAGGATCTGAACATTATATCCTTCAGTATCTAATACAAAACGTGACACAATGTTTGCAACTTATCCCGGTACAAAAAAAAAGTCATGCAACAAAAGTCTCCCAATAGGTAGGGGAATCTCGCATAAGCCCACAGGAACTGCATCCAGAGAGTCGCCACTCCCGAATCTGTAACATCCCACCTAAGCCAGGATGTTATCGGCAAGAGACAGGCTAATCCTGCCTCCATAAGCCTCTGATTCTGACGAAATTTCGACATGATGTATGCAGAACATCATGCAACCTAGCTTAAAGCCTGCACCCTGAGACAACCTGTTTATGAAAACTCAAAAAATATGCAACCATCATCTTGGCCTCAGACTAGAACTCAATAAACGAAATGCAAATCACTTGGCCTCCGGCCAGAACTTAATATATTTCTATACTATTACATAATCCTTTACATATGCAATACAAGTACAAATACAAATGCAAGGGGTCCCCTTGCCTGTAGTCAACCTATTGGTATACTCAGGGTTCAGGCTCTTCAAGACCATAGCAATTGGATCTTCCTCCGATGGTCTCTTTTGAACCTAAACAGCTTGGGTCATTCCCCTCTATAGTAAGCTATGTGATGAATTCGGTGAAAGACTCAGTGGGTCTTTGCTTAACGAGTTCTAGCTTACGCCTTTAGGCATTTCGGGGATTAATTAAGCTGCTCCTTCTGCCCTCTATGAAAGAAGGAATTCGAAAGAGTTAGACCTTTTTTAAGAAAGAATCACCTCTATGTAAAGATAAAGAAAGAGAAATGCTCATTTGGACAGACATAGATCTTATTCCTATGGCATGAAGTATAGTCAATGTGGGTTATGATGGAAGCAGACTTACTCAAGAAAGAATGGGCCACAAGGAGATTCGAACAGTTAGCACTGCTCGACGTGAAAAGAATGAAAACATTTTACCATACTCAGTTGTACCAGAAAATGATAGCAATGGCCTAAAATAAAAGAGTTCGACCCAACAAGATTAAAGAAAGAGACTTGGTATAGAATTAGTCTAGACCACTAGCAATAGACCTGAGTGGAAAATTCAAAAACAATTGGGGATGCCTTATCTGGTGAAAATGATTGTGAAAAATAAAGCGGATCAGTTATCAGACTTAGAAGGAAACGAGTTCACATAGCCCATCAATGTAGACCGACTGAAGAAATACTTTGTTAAAAAATAAAAGAAAATAGAAAAAAGCTCGTTAGGTCGAAAATCCACAAAGGACGTCCCAAGAAAAAGTTAGAGCATATCCCGCTAAATCGGAAACAGTTTAGGCAGAAGTTAGAAATAAGTGAGTGAAAAAATTGTTTGTTGGAAAATCAAAAGAGATAGCTAACGACAGGGGTACCCTTTACAGCAAAAGAATTAATATATTCATGCATATACTAATAAAGACTGTTATTGTTTTATTGAAATAAAAGTTTAAACATTCATAAAATGCAATGTTCTTTCCAAAAGAGAGGTTCAAGCTAAATATGCATAGATCATCTTCTTTTTCTCTTTAATGCACAACCTGAAGCAAAAAGGCCAGTCGGAGATTCATGTCTATCTGATACACTAAAAGACTCTTAGGTAATGATAGTTCAAATATGCCGCTAAGCCCATTTTTCACGGTAGCGGTCTAAGAAGTGGCAAGACACAGGGCTACCTTGGAAAGTACGGCTCTCAAGGGGAAGATATGGGGGACGCCGGCACTGCCGACAAAGCCTAGTTGGAAGGTAAAATGAGGTGGTATGGAGACCCGAAAGATGGATACAATGAGCGAAAACTTCTATAGTGACATGGCTGAGACGCAACCAATGACACATCCATAAAATCTACGTATCAGATTTCACACATCATGAGAAAGGTTATTCTTCAGCATGGCACGAGCGAGATGATGTTGGCAACCGTAGAAAGAAAAGATAGAGACTGGCGAATGAGCAATGAGCTTGAACTTTTCTCAATATTACCTACAAAAAAAGGTGTGTTAGCTCGCTGGGTTGAAAATCTGAAAAGGAAACAAAGTAAAATTAGAGTGGCCCGCTAGGTTGAAAATCCTAAAGGACAACTTAGGAAAAATTTAGGGCATACCTACAAGAGTAAAGGGCTTCCCCGAAATTGGCTTGCAGGTTTCTGTTTGACCTCGTCCAGGCCATTAAGAGTCTTAGACAAGATAACAAGAGATGAATCGTAACTACATCTAATACCCCGAAGGATTTGAAGCAATCGATAGTCACCTCTCTCACTATCACAACCTTCTAAGACATATCGGGCCAGGATGCATAACATGATTACACTTCTTCAGTTGTGAGACCCAACCTCCATGTTAGAATAATTTTTTAGTAGTGTTTATCTTGGGTATAAAACTCTATAGGGATAGAGAAAAGAAACTTATTGGGTTATTCTAATCAACGTACATAGATAAGATCTTAGAACGGTACAATTTTGCTAACTGTAAGACATCAAATATATTTTTCAGACATAGCATTCATCTTTCGAAGAAGATGTGTCCATAAACAGAAGATGAGAATATTAGAATTTCTAATCAGCCTTATGTTTCATGTTTGGGTAGCATTATGTATGCCATGTTATGTATGAGGCATGATATTAGCTACACGGTTAGTGTAACTGTTAGATATAAGTCCAATCCAGGAAATGACCATTGGATGGCCGTTAAACATATCCTGAAGTATCTTAAAGGTACTAAGGATAAGTTTATCATAAATGGAGGAAACGCACTGCAGGTTAATGGGTATACAGATTCTGATTTCCAATCGGATCCTGATGATAGAAAGTCTACATCAGGATTCGTATTTACCCTTATCGGAGGTGCTGTCTATTGAAAAAGTTCCAAACAAGGGTCCACAGCTGATTCCACAAGAGAGGCGGAATACATTACTGCTTCTGAAGCTGCAAAAGAAGTTGTTTGGATTAAGAAGTTTATTACAGAATTGGGAGTTGTCCCAAGTATCGAAAATCCAATTTTGTTATACTGTGATAATACTGGTGCTATTACGCAAGCAAATGAACCAATGACGCATCAAAAATCGAAGCATGTGGAACAAAAGTACCACATCATTTGAGAGATTGTGTCGCGAGGTGACATTGTTTTGTGCAAGGTCCCAAGTGAAGATAATGTAGCAAACCCGCTTTCAAAGGCTATACCTTCGAAGTTATTTGATAAGCATGTGAAGTCAATGGGTATTAGATACAAATGATATTGGCACTAGAGCAAGTGGGAGATTTTTTTAGGGTTGGTGCTCTGAGCGCCAATTTCTTATGTATTTCCCTGTAAATACTCTCGTAATTATTTTTTTAATGAAAAAAATAAACAATTTATATAATATGAATTCCTTTATTATATGGTAAAGACGTAAATGACCATAGAGTGATTGGTTATGATACAGACATACAGTTCCAATGGCGTCGCAACTCACATTGAGCAATATCATAACATTATCATTCTTTAACTGTTCCTGGTCAAAGTTTACAATTACTTGGTCAGTAAGTAAACCCGCCGATCTAGAAACCCAAAACCGCAAGTTTCTTTCTCTTTCGTACCATTTTTCGGTGACCTGGGGGCTGCCATCGGCCACCATAAGGTGGGGGTGTCCGGCGCACCCCCATGGCCGATCGCGCCGGCCGGCAATGGCTGACAGGCCGCCGGCGCGACTGGCAGAGGCTAGGGGCGAATTTGGGGGGTGGGGGTCGAATGAGGATTTAGAGAAATTATAAGAATTTTTTAATTTCTAGAAACTTCTAGGTTTATATAGAAAATTTTCAAAAATTACCACTAGGCCCCTCACAAATTTGCACTTTGGTCATTCTTCATGGACCATTTCGGTAATTCTCAACATTGAGGCCTTTCATGTGAGAATTTCAAAAAGTGTTCAACATAAAAGTTGTTTATCTCGGAAATACGAGTCTAATGGTTCATGAATCAGCTCAATCAGAGTTCATTTGAAAGTTTTATAGCTGAAACAAGAAACTTTTACGCTTATAACAATAAAATCAGAAATTACATAACCGGTTCTTAGAACCATGCATTTTCCAACCCGATGAAACTTCACTTAAAAATATT